>CM034147.1:256864904-257024510 GCA_019776745.2 Taxus chinensis | reverse complement strand
ATTAAAACATTGTGATAAAAAAATCATAGAAAATTATTCATTTTAGAGTTTAAAATTTAGCAACAGTAAAAATAGTATTTTTAAATTACTTTTCCGACTAATTAGAAGAATAGATTATAGAAAAGAAAACGCTTAAATATAAGTGGAAACAGGGGTGAAAAAAGTAAAACACTTAACATAAACGGAAGTAGGAAAACTAAAATGAAACTAACATCTCAAACAAAAAAGAATAAAATCAGGCATTTCCTCCTACAAAGCGAGATTCCAGCTGCTATCCCTACAATAAATTTGGTCAGAACAAGAATTAAAAATTAATCCCTGCTCAATAACGCCAAAACCCTTATATATTTAATTTTCAACCCTTAAACAAACAAGTTACTGATCAAAGAGTAATGGATTCAATAAAAGAAATGATTGTTGTGCATTCAATAAATGTACTGATGAAATTTTACATTCTAAGTCTAACTACAGATGTTAGATATGTTACAAATGTTAAAGTAATTGCTAGAACATCTATAGATGTTTAACTCTTGAAATAATTCTTTATTGCAATGATTAGTTCAAAACGTTATAATACTCAATAGACAAACCAAAAACAACGAAAATTTTACCGAAAAAAAACTAATATCCACACCAAACTATTTTACTAAAATAAATAGTATCCACACACAAATTATCACACACATCTTTATAAACTCTCCAATGGTCTAAGTGTATAAACTAAGTAATTTAAAGAAGCTCTAAGCCCTAAACAAATGTAAGGAAAAATATCACCCTAAACTACAAAATTAAACCATTCTCAAACATCAACCCTACAAACACAAGTATTATATTAGGATAATTATTAATTATGAACAACAAATTGGAAACATCTACTCTGCATTGCACAAGATATAAGCTGTTATCTAAATCTAAAATGCAAGTTTTACATCTACTCTGCACTATTTAAATGTAAATAAACTTTTAAATCCCCCAAATACAAACTCACATACAACATAAGCCGAAATCACTTAAAATTGTGCATCTACTTAAAAGGCCTAACCAAATCTACTTAAAATTGTGCATCTATTTCAAATTGTGAGATTTTTTTTAAAAAAAATTATCCTAAACAAAATAATGAAATCTGGGGAACAATGACCCCACGATCCTTTTACGATATAATTGTAATTATTTTTTGACGTAGTTGGCAGCGTATTAACAAAAGCAAACTGTGGAACAATACCTCCCACCTCCCTTATATGATAAGGTGGGAGGCATGATTTAGAAAGAAAGGTAAACTATTGCCAGGGGTTAAATTTGACGATCAGTCTTACCTGTCAAGAAAATTTTTTGTGACGGTTTTTAAATTAACACAACCTTGCATATGACATTTATTTTTCAATTTTACCTTTCATGGTTTTCATATAAATACCAAACTATAAACCAAATAAGAGATGTAAATCCTTACAATGTTGAGAATTTTTTATAGGCATATATTTTAGTTTTTGTTCTTGATACATTTTTTTAAAATATGGCAGGTTGTATAAAATTTTATAAACAAAAATCTGTAAAAAATATTATAAAACTCTTATATTTTAAAATTAAATTACTATTTTTATTTATTGATTAGAAGACATTATTTAATTGTCTATGAGAGATTTATAGAAAACATTCCGAGAAAACAAGTTACAAACAAGATCCTCTACTTGGGAAATTCAATCTATGACTCTGAAGAAATCATTGCACTCAAATATGAGGAGATTAATAAATAAATCAATAAATGCATTAATTTAAACTTTAGGCGGATACATGTTAATAAAATAGAGAAAGGAAACAAACTTACCACTTCTTACCTGATAACAAACTAAAGGAAGAATTGAGTTAAGGTTTTCGTCAAATTTTTGCAACTCTATGAGCACATGAGATCCTTGCAAGATGTCTCAAACCCCACCATTAAAATTCAATTTCCCAAACTCTCATGTCTCAACTCAACAAATGCCCAGTCCACATAACCTCACCAAATGCAAAGACAACTCCCACATGATGCAAAATTCTCTCATTAAAATGTTGAATTCAAAAATAGGGTTCTTGACCTTCTCTTCTAGTTTTCATGATAAATGCCCATATCTTCTTCCCATTGTCAACAAAGTTCAACCACATCTTACAAGTCCACAAGTAAGAAATGTTAATCTTGGATGCTGACGACATGAGTGAATTAATATCATTAATATCTTTAGAAAAGGTGAGTACTTCAAGCTCAACACGTATAAGTAGGTTATAAATAAACTAATATTATTTCCACCTAGTTAAGATACGAAATCTTCCCACGAAGTACCCTTTGGCTCACCCATTGGTCATATGCATCTTTTAATCACTTTTGCTTGAGTCACATAATCCATTTGCTAAATACCTTAGCCCCTAAGGCCAAGGAGGTAACCGACACAAAGTTTGCTTTAAAAACATGTTTTCCCGCCTGTTGGTGCAAAAGAGAAACTTTGACATATCATAGGTTCTAATCCTATTACGGTATTACCTAAATTCTTAAATCATAGTAAATTGCAATGATTTGATCCTTATGCTGCTGCAGCATTGACAATATTACCTACGAAGTGCCATCCTAGATGCAGTGAAAAACTGGGCCAGTAGTGCGCTTGAGGCTTCTTGGAGTCCGTGCTAACAAGCATTGACTGCTGCCTAGGCTCGCCTCGGGTTCTCCTGCGGCTCTGTACTTGCTAACAGAAAACTGTCACTTCAATTTCAAAATCTCCAATCATATTTTAACACCTGTTAAACTTTCTGTGTTTGGCCTCAAGCATATTTTGAGTTCTATGTGCGCAAACAGGGTAGCAGAGCCCTGACACCACCCAGGGGTGCTCTTCAAAGCCCTGTTTTTACACTACATGTGCGGGGTTTTATAGTCTCGCCAGCGCTGCTCACTTCAGTGACCTGTCAAATTAGGTACTAGGCACTAGCACTAGCGGCTGCAAATTGTAATAATGTCAAATTGAAGTGTGACTTGGGAGTTGGAAGTGTGACAACTGACAACCAATTCTGCAACTTGCCTAGGTGAAGTCGGACTAGTGCCTAGGTGAAGACGACTATTTATTTTAGATTTATACATATAAATTTGAAACGGTTGATTTTATGGAGTGCACGTCAAACTGTCAGTTAGCAGGGAAAATTGCCCATCCTTTGGTATGGGATGAAAATAAAAGCGACTGTTTTTTACGGTTAAAAACTTATTAAAAAGTCTAAATGGGCATCAAATTTAACCCATGACTATTACTATGCAAACAGGGCAATAGCGTATGTAACGAGAAAAACTGCTGCACGTTCTTTTAAAGATATCAATTAACTTATTGTTAAAGTCCTTTTACTGTACTGTCAAATTACCTGAAAAGCGGTGAAGCTACAACACAAAAAACAGAACCAAATATTCCAGCTACAATGAAAAGATCAAACCGCATATCTTCTTTTCATATGAAAAATAGATCAAACCGCTACAAAGGTCGGCCATAAGCAAGAATAAAAACACAAGACAAACATGACTTAATCCAATAGAAACCAAAAACTATGCGAATCCCAATTGCACAAAATATCGAATGGTAGACATTTAGTCCGTTTATATTCATTTGCAAAGTGCACACTGAAACTACGAATTGAGGAGGAAAATAATCTTCTCAATGTTTTGACTTTTAAAAACCGAGCCCTGCAGGCACAAGATGTGATGATATATGATTCACCGCGCAAACATTTGACTGACTGATCATAAACAGGAGAAATCAATGATGCTAACCCCTAAATCTAAATAGGAGAAATCAATAATAGCCCTAAATAAATACAGGAAAATTCATCAAAACCCTAGACAACAAAATTAAACCAGGTTAAACAGACAAAAATCATTATTATTTACTCTGTTTTAGCATACACAGGGCACATTTAAAGAAAATTAGCAGAAGGCTGTTCAATGAACAAACATGGCTGTGATCATAAACTGTAGTGCTAACCCCTAAATCTAAATAGGAGAAATCAATCAAATCCTTAAATAAATACAGGAAAAATCATCAAAACCCTAGACTACAGAATTAAACCCTGTTCCAAAGATTATACATATGAAGATCGTTAATATTTACTCTGTTTAAGCATACACGAAATTTTTAAAAAAAATTAGAAGAAGGTTGTTCTGAGATGGCTTACCCGACTGGTATTGGAGCAGAAGGCTCTTCCAAAAGGATGCTCCATTGCTCGGCTCCTAGCGCTATTCTTCACCCTCAGAAAAAATGACGTGAACTCGCAAACAATATACAGACATCAAACGGATCAAACTGAAAAACACAAACAGTCAAAACATAGGCATGGCCATGCTACACAAACATCAGACCTCCGCACATTAAAAATATAAAAAACAGACCCTCAAAAACCACAAAAAAAACTGGAGAGCAGAAACCAGGACATCAAAAAACCACAACCAAACCGGAATGTAGAGGAGCAAGGAAGGAGTATTTTTTATGGAGCACTTATCAACGGCTCTTTCAACGAATACATGCTTTCCAGCTGTGTAGCGCTTTTAACGGACACATGCTTTCCAGCTGTGAAGCGCTTTAGAAGATCACGTACGTGTTAAAGAAGACACACACAACAAGAGTGTTTTTTGAATGGATAAGCTTTCCTGCAATGTCATATTTTGCCCGTTAGAAATATATTATGACTTCGGATAAATTAGCAATTACTACAAGAATGGTGTAGTGGAGGATGTGTCGAAGAAGATAATTTTTAGGGAGGGAAAAAACATAGGAGAAGAGGGGTAATTAAGAAGCTGTTTGACGGAAAAAAAGTGTTAAGGGTAGGGAATATTTTAGGGGAAGAAATGTGAAACTCTTGTTGGTGTATATGAATGATGAAAGATTTTTGGCAATCACTTCAAGAAGAAAGGGGATTCAATGGACATGTCATCAAGACAATGCATTACGAGGATATCTTAGATCGAAACACTTGTCATGTTTGATCAATACAATTAAATTAAAATAAAGAAAGCATTAATCAATCTTCAAGTGCACATATTCATGTACTATTTAGAGAGTTGAGTCAGTTTGTAATGTAGAGATTCCTTTGCCACCCCCTGTAAATAGGGAAACTTGCATTTGTGCAAAATTTGAACTCGGCATATGGTAGATACCAAAGCTTTGCATTTAGGGTTCCTTCTACTATAGTTTTCATGCACATTTACGATCATGGTTTCTCTTTAGTGATTAAGGTAGCGATTAGGATTTCTCTCATTAGCAATTCATATGTTAATATCTGCCAATTAATGTCAGTACAAAACCTCGACCTTTTTTTCCCCCGACACATGTCAGAAACATCCAACGCGACTCTAGTTTGTAAAATCCTATCATAGTAATTAATTTTTAAGGCATTACAAAAAGATTAAACTTATTTTTTGTGTGTGCTCGTGGG
Organism: Taxus chinensis; assembly: GCA_019776745.2. Classification (NCBI taxonomy): domain Eukaryota; kingdom Viridiplantae; phylum Streptophyta; class Pinopsida; order Cupressales; family Taxaceae; genus Taxus; species Taxus chinensis. The sequence continues at coordinate 257,019,077 of CM034147.1, read as the reverse complement.
CCCTACTTTGGTGCTATAACTCAACCAAGGTTAAAAATAGGGAACGTTTAATTTTGAAGATTAGAATTCATTTTATCGATTTGAAGTTACAATCTATTGATGAAAAAATAAATTCGAATACGTGGAATTTGTTATTTATGCATGGTTTTTTTTTTTATCAAGGATAGTTAGAAGATATGTTAGACAGTATGTTGATGCATGATTAAATGTGTAGCCTTTATGATAAATTCATTTGGAGAATTAACTTAGTGCAATGTTTATCCATCACATGTGAAGATAAAAAGTGGATGATTCGAGCGAAGATGTAAAGTATGGTGATCTCGTCAATTGTGTCAGGAGATGCAAGATGCAAGTAAGTTTGAATCATAATACTTAATATGGGATCCATGATGCAACAGGTTGTCGAGCTTGGATGATCCTCATGAAAATATCTTATATTAAAGCACTTGTCATATGTGATCAATACAACTAAATTCAAATAAAGAAAGTGTTAATCAATCTTTAAGTGGCACCCATTCCTTTACCACCCCTTGTAGATAGAGAAAACTAATTTTTTTCAAACTTTTAACTCAGGATATGGTAGATACCAAATCTCTACATTTAGGGTTCTTACTAGTATAGTTTTCATGCACATTTGTGATAATAGTTTTTCTTTAGTGATTAAGGTAGCAATTAGGATTTCTCTCATCAAAAATCCTTGTGTTAATATATGCCAATGAATATCGGAACAAAACGTCAACCTTCCTTATCCTGACATGTGATAGGCACCACCACCGAGACTACAGTTTGTAAAGGACTATTGTCATAATTAGTTTTTGAGGTACTGGAAAAAGAGTAAAATTATTTTTTGTGTGTGCTCATGGTCCCTACTTTGGTGCTCTAACTCATCCAAGGTTATAAATAGGGAATGTTTAATTTTCAAGATTAAAATTCAAAACATGACAACATAGATATCACTACTAAATATGATACTATTTATCCACAAAGGTATCCACAATAAAACGATATTGTGAAATAAATGTGGATAGTCTACAATTTTCTTTTATATGTCAAATTTGGTATTGAAAATAATAATATAAATAAACAAACTTAAATATTTATAGTTAATATAATTCTCTATTTTTAAATATAGATTGTTTAGTATTATTACGAAGTTATACACACTATGTAAATTTTTTAAAATTTTACGTATATTTTTTACAGAACTCCATTACTATGATTTTAATATGTAAAATATTATTTGTGTTGAGTTAATTTTGTTGAGTTAAAGGTACACAATATTCCATATCAATATTAAATAATTTTAAAGCTATGTGTAAATGGGTGAATGCGGCCATTTAAATACCCTTATATGTTAAGTTTTTATTTAGTTCCTAGTATGTTTTAGTAATGATTTAAATGGACTGTAAAGAAAATAATTTAAGTGAACTAAGATAACTAAGGACAGGGGTTTAATAAATATGGGTTTGAAGGTTAATTTAAGAGGGGGAAAACATTTAACCAAGAAAATTTATTTATGGCACCTTCCTAGTAGTTTGTAATTAATTTGACCTTAGAAATGAATTAAGAATATTTAATTATTTAACCTGGACCTGGTCCATCCTTTGCAGTGTAGTAAATGTTGGTAAGAATTAATTAAATGTATATTAGGGTTTGACACCCTTACAACCTGTTTAAGACAATTTTTTATTTTTTTTCCACAACCTTCAGGATAATTGTTTAAGGATTAATGTGGTTTTAGAACGTCAAACTTGTGGTTATTACAGAGAGCATGTATTTAATGACAAGGAATGTTGAACCAAGAGGCTACCACTACCCAAATGCAATTTCCTAAAAGTTTCTACAACCTTTTAAACAAACCCAAATCGTGCATACCTGTAGTTAAAGATGCCTACAAAACCATGCTTTTTTTTTTTAAAAGACATTTTTTCAAACAACTCACCTGCCTTAAGAAAGGTTCCACATTTTACAAACACATCTACCGCAACATTTATAACTACAACATTTGAAAAAAATCCTCTAAATTGTTCCTTGCTATCTATTCCTTGTTCTTCTTTTGACACATCACGGAAGTACACATTTAGCCGATGAGGTTATGAGTTGGTGGTAATCGCATCATCAGCCACAATTGGAGACTTGTTTGTTGCAAAAGTGAAACATTGTGACTGTCCCGACACTAATCACAACCAGCAATGGCCTTATTATAAAGAAATGATCAATTAATTCCTACATATGAGGGGTCAAGTCCGCCATTGGAGGGCTGGAGCACACATGCAAATATTTCTTCCTTATATTGTTTCAGATCCGCATCCTCTTTCATTTGGACATTATCTTATAAATTGTTTGGAAGCCTTTCTTCCTATGTGATATTATTTATCCTCTAGTCACAAGTAAAGTGCTTGAATTAATATGAAAGAAAGGTGACCAGTATGACAATATTTATTAAGGCACCCATACAATGTCAAAGATCCCTTACGCCTAACCTTTCCACTCCACCAAACTGACACAAGTTTCCTTCCCAAGAAAACAACCCACGTTGCTTTACATGGGTTTATTTACTCAAATCACCCACTTCTCAATCCACCCCTGTAGTCAATGTAACATTGATTTATTGTTTATTTTATTTTATTGCTTGGCCATAACAATTATAAATCATGTGTGAAGATTTAGGAGGAGTCGTCACGAGAAGATATTCTCGAAGAGCCCTGGGTCTCAACATTTAGTTTTAAATAGAAACTATATGAAGCACAATCCTCCACCGATGGATTTCAACAAATCTGACACCTGCAATCTCAATGGCCCAATCTTTGACATCTATCAAAATCAGCAAGAGGGCATCCAGCTGGGGTACGCCTTCAACATGATTAAAAATTAATCTTAAGTCCTAAAATAGAGCAGTGTATATATTTAGTTGTAATGTGGTAATGTCTAAACAAGTATTGTTAGTTAATCAGTGATTTAGGTTATGAGTAGTAGTTGGTATTTATTACAAAAAGTGTTATCATTTTTTTCTGAAGGCCTTATTCATGTGTGTTCACACTCTTTTTTTACATTTTTTAATGTTCAGTGCTTAAAAACTTGACTATTTAACACTTTTACATGTGCTTGATTGTTAACATACAAACAATCTCTGCTAACACTCTGGTTTTTTACGCTTAGCCATTTTTCTGTAAAGATATTTTTCTGTTAAATATATATTTTTTATAAAATATTTGTTGGGACACATTTTTAGTGGAATCTGGCAACAAAGGTCTCTTGCTTATAGAGAATTTAGAGAGGACTTAAGTTTTAAAACTCTGTTCACAATTTTGTTCTCAGCATCTTTTATAACTGAGATGGACATTGTAAGAATGATTGGAAGATAAGTTTCATGTTCACATTTAGCTTATCAAGTAGCATTATACTGGAGAAAAGAGGTAATGGAGGAAGAAATTCAAATAGTGATATCTTGTCAGCCACTAGTGATGGGCCATGAAATTACATTAGTAACAACCAACTATACCAAAATGATGAAATTTCAGACCAGTAAACAGTGACAATAGATACCATTTATTCTTTTTTCTATCAGAGCACAAATGCCCCTATATAGAGAGATTTGTATAATGAGTGGGTACATTGGATCTAATTACACAATTATATATATATATATGCACTCATTGGATCTACATATTGTAGGTCTTTAGGAAATCATTTATGAAATTTTGTACTTTCTTAAGAGTGTACTCCTGAATTATTTTCACTGGACCATTTGGATAGCATATGAACAAACTGATAGATATTATCATTCGATGTCTAGGCAAGTAATATATAATTATGATCTATCTCTTCAACAGGGAGGTTACATTTGCAGGTTTCATCATATCGATCATCATATTTTACACTGATCAATAGAATTCTGGAAATTAAGAAATTCTTCAATATTCAATTTTTTCATCTATAAAAAAAGAAAGGTTGAAGAAGAGGGATTTCTACTTTGATCAATAATATTTCATCAATCCACCTAGAACTTGATCTAATAGATGTAAGAGATATATATTTTAAGGAGTTGGCACATTTATCTCAAAGGATAAGTATATTAGAACCATGTAGAAGACTACAATAATGAATACTTAAACTTAAATGCATTGGAATATTGTATTTCGACAACCAAAAATTATGAAATTGAGTCTAAAATTGTACCATAAGAAGTCATTAAATAATACCCTAATATGACTAGAGAATAATCCCATGTTAGTCTTCAATGTCGTGATACCAATACCATTTTCGACTATTTTAAATTAAATGTATATAATAAGTCAAAACTACATGTATTACTAAATATAAAATATAAATAAGCATTATTAAATATTAAATACAAAAATCAGATCATAATAGGTAGTCTAAAAAATAAAATTAATAAAAAATAAGGACTGGATTGGAATAATTTGATACAGTTCCTAGAATTTGGATGAGCGGAGGATTACACTAGATGGAAAGGCATCAAGAGAGTCCTAAATAGTAATGAAATATTTATGGTTTGAATGCCTACCAGGATTATAGTCACCATAACTTATAAAATATCATCATTGATAGAGCCTACCTACACATAGTATCATGTGAAAAATAATCCAATATGTTACCAAAACCATCACCATCCTTGGAATGTTATAAATGACAACAATTTTCTAATCCATAGTTAACCTTTTGATCTTAACTTTTGGACTCTAGAGTTTTGTTTTTGTGCTATGATGAAATCATATCAAGTTGGATCTTTTATACCCAAACCCTAATGAACCTTATGAATAATAAATCATAATGAGATAACCTTATATATTTTTGGATAGAATGACCACATCAACTATCCTAATGGTGCTTAATGTTGCAGTAAAGTATTAATACATTGAAATAGTATCAATATGAAAGGAGTTCTCCCTCAATGCCTATATGAATGAAAATATTGTTCAATTTATTATGTACTTTTCCTTCTCTCAGTACAAGACACATAAAATGTGAATGTTTTAACCTTTGTACTTACATATTTCTCGAAGGGACTACTCTAAGGATTCTTTTTAGAGATTTAAAATGATTGTGTAACGACCCAAAAATCCACACAAGAATAACACAGTGAAATACAGGATAAATTTTTTTTTTTTTACTTGCTTGACACATAACATGATGCAACATGTCGTCACCAAGGATACAACTAACACTGTGAACAACTTGATACAAGGATGGCCATAAAGGCAATACAGAAACGTTCACACCTATCAAGAACAATTTACTTTTCTTTTTGACAAGACAACATAGAAGTCTAATCACAGAACATACTTACAATTAGGGCCAACCACAATGAGATATTCTTTAGGGTTATTTATTTTAAAAGGACATCTTGCAATTCTTAGCTTACGTTTTTAAGGAGGCTCAAGATATGATTCGTACAATTCCTCTTACCAAGCTAAGTTTATTCCTTTGACACTGAGTAATTATATTTAAATATTCTCTATTATGAAATTTATTTGCTTAATTCGTATATCAAGAAAAAGGAGTATTTAAATTCCACAAGGTCATCTGCTCACCACTAACGCTACTAAGATTCGTTCTTGTCCACAAGACAACATGGTTTTAAGTTCAACACACTTAAGAGAAGAGATACAAGGTGCCTTGGAAAAGGGTTAGAGGGAGAAGGTCGAGATGAAACATCTTTAGGACCTCATTAGTTATTGCCAGTATTTAATTAAAGCTAGGGCTCTTAACCAGAATTATTAACAACTTTACTTAGGCTTCGCTAAAAGTATTAACAAGGAGTAAAAATTTACTTTCCAAATGGCGGTGAGAAAGATGGTGAGGTCTCCAATTTGTTTTCTCTGGCTTATTAAATCTTATCATCTTCAAACAACTAACAGTTCATTTCACCTTAGGGTCATTTTACAAATTTCACCATAAAAGGAATAATGTTCACTAGAGGAGCTAGGGTTATCATGTTATAAAGTTTACCTACAATGATAGTCTTGCCCTTGTTTACTTAAAAAATTTCTTGCTCTCAAGTTGGTGACCCCTACGTTACTTTATTTGAATACAACTTTTAATTTAACTTCCAGAAGTATTAAACAATCCCAAGTTAGTTTACTTATGGCACTTTATTACTAAGTCATGTCAAGGTTTAACTCAAAATTTATTCTCAAGGCAAAGTTGTAGCAACACTCATTTACAAGAACAAAACAAGATTACATCAATTCTTAAAATACTGATACTCCAACAAAGTCACTCAATAAGCAATAACCAAATTTTCTTATAATTTCAATGATGGTCAAACAAACAAGGTTTCCAAAGTTCAGATGACAAAGTCCACAATACTTTATACTAAGACATTAATCCTCTTTTAAACTTTCCACTGGACGTTAACAATAGTTGAACAACATACAAAGGTTTCGAGCAAAGGATCTTCTCAACTGAGGTTGATGAAAAAAGTCTACAAATCTATCCCTCATCTACACGCAAGATCCATCTGCAGCAAATTTTCTACAAGAGTCAGTTCACGAGAACTGAGCAAGATAAGGCTACACAAAACCACCATAACTATTATCTAACAATATCACGAAAAGGAAGCACTTTATTACAAGAATTGGTTCAAACCTCTAAACACTATTAACACATCAAGCTAAAATAAAGTCTTCATCATGCCAATCAAAGAAGGAGAAGACCTTGTACTTCAGTTAGGAGTAATAACAACGAAAGTATAGCAATCGTAAGAGAATGGCCCTTGGCCCTATAAGGAGAAAACAAACAATCTAGCAAAAACAGAATCCCCATCAAGTAAGTAATTAAACAATAATTACAAGATTGAGATTTGATACATATACCAGTCATCTAGAAATTTATCAAAGGTACCAAACGCATAGGCTAAAATAATATTTTTCTGAAAGAACAAGAGTTGATCGGCCCAAGAAGGGGGAAACACGGGTTTCAGAAATTAACACAAAAAGCCATGCATAATTGAGTTTCAAACCGGAAATCAAATAAAGTATACACACAACATAAGTTTCGAGGCGAAAGCAAAGTATATTAGTTTTGACCATTAACTACAAAGATTTTCCAATCATCCAAGAAGGGTCAAAGTCTTACAGGCTAGTAGCAAACACGCGAGAGAAGAAGGGGGTTCCGTCCAACAAGAGTATACAATAATGTCATCAACAAATTTTATAACACTAAAGATTTGCAAACCTCCACTACAATACTAATGTTTGGTTAATTTAAAATAAATTACCCATATCCCAAAACAACCATATTTTATGGCAACCCTTGGTAACACAGTCAACCGTCGCACAAATAGATACAAACATAATTTCTAAGTGACATTGTCAAAACAAAACCTTCCGCTATGAATCTATAAGATTATCAAATGAAAGCTGAGTTTTTTCCCGAAGATTAATCACATTTAAGGAAATTTCCATCACAAACTATTACGGTAATTACGTGCATAAAAACCGACCAATATTAATTAATAGCGTTAACATTACAAGGGAGAAAATAATGCAAGTTAGGAAAAAATAGAAGAGCACCATCAGCAATAATTCTGAGAGGGGGATTAGACCAAACTATTCTAGTGTCAACGAGATACTGGATTCGCACAATGAAACCTCCAGCTTAGTTGATCTGAAAAGCTAGTTATGGTTCAAGTTGATAGGGATGGTCAAGGTACTTCTTGAGGGTGGCCTTAAAAGCCTAGAAACAAGATGAAAGATATTATAAGAGTCTACACCTGCGAGACGGAAAACACATTGCACACAAACCTTTTCATTCTAAAAGTTTTAATACCAAAACTCTAAGCTGGCTAGCACAAGCATGGATCACACTAATCCTACGACCTTCCTTTATCGATGCCAAAAGGTTATCAAAGGGACTTGTGAAGGGGCTAACAAAAAACGTCAAAAGAAAACCTGGGTGCTAGGGAGGAGCTTCATAGTTATTGTAACTTTCTTCCATAATATCGAAAATACTAGTGGATCAACATAATAACTTGCAACTCAATCGTAGAGAAGAATTAATACATAACAAACAGACGAAGGTCTATCATTCAAGTAAGAGAAACATAACATTCAGAGTAGAGGGCACACACATTATTTTGACCCACATACTGTCAACGATAAAGCTAAAACAAGAAGAAACAAGTAGAAAGGGAAAACTCCCATCATGACATCCAACTGACAAATCAATGCCAGGAAAAGTGGTTCGATTTCACAATAATTTTAAATAAAATAACAGTAGAAAAGTGTAGAAATATCTTGCCTGTTTCTCCAGCTTCAATAGGTCGTACAGACTCCACACGGGCCAGCATAAAAACATACCGTACAACCATGTTATAAAGATTGCAGAGGCTTTGGTTGAAAAGCAATTGCACCCAGGCAAAATTCAAACCCTTAATATTTGTAGTTTGTTAGTAAAATCAATTGCAATCCAATCCGAATGCAAGGAAGACCACTGCAACTGATTTATTTCAGCACCAGCTGTGTAAGCTAGCATCGGATCAGGGCCTCCACCCTCTACCAGGGGCTGACTCGCACCTGACAGCTCCCATATGAGTGCCTGCGCATCATCTCCAGCTGTGCAAATATGGCAGGGGCTGTGAGGAGCCCACGCAAGGGCATTCACACTAGCTTGATGCCTTTGAAGCTCTGCAAAAGTCACAGTTGGATACCTGATATCCAAGACAACCACCTTACAGCTATCCATCAAAATAGTGGCCATAAAACTTGGATCCTGCTTGTTCCATGCTAATCGAAGCAATGGAGTATCAGGTTGCGTACTTTCATATATGATAGTAGAATGCTCCTTGTCCCTCAAATCAAACACTCTCACAGACCCATCAGCAGAAACAAAAGTGAAAACTCCTACTCCTCCCCAGGCAATATCATACACCTCCTTATCGTGCGCAATCAGCTGTGTATCCACCACTTTCTCTTCTATGTCCCAAATGGTACAAGTGGTATCAATACTAGAAGTCCCAATTCGTTTTGGATTTGCATCATTCCAATAAAATGAAGTCAAGGGCACACAGAATTCACTGTTCTTATGATTGTTCAGAAGGCTTTTCATCTCCACTCGATCCTCAAAAACCTACCAGATTCTTAGATAATCTTCAGTAGTGGCTAGAAGGTCAGGCTTCTGGCATTCCTTATCAGGCACAAACATTATCTTGGTGGTTGGGTATGGGTGGTCAAACACAAACCTGGGATCACTCTTGAATTCCCCTGATTCTTCATCGAGATCAATGATTTCTATTTTGTTGCTATACTCCTCCAAGAAAATGCCTATTCCAAGTCGGAACTTCTTGTCTTTTCTCACAGACCAGTTCATGCCATATATCTGCCAAGGAGCTTCATAAGTGTAGATTTCTGATTTTTTTTTCTGTGTGTCTTGGGAATACCCTTCCATTGGCATGCTAGTCCCCTGACTCTACAACAATCTAATACCAATGGCCTGATTATGGTGATGAACTACTCTTCCTTCATGGAAATCCGTCCAAACACAATTACTTGCATTTTGCACTGCAAAGAGATCCTTGTATCGGCCAGATCCCCCAAATATATGAGTAGCCTGTGACATGAAACGACGCAGTGACATGAACCCTGGTGTTTCAAACACAACAAAGCTTCCCCGGGAAAAGGCGAGGGAGGAAGACCATAATGATTACATCGCTCCTGGCTCTGAAAGGCATCTACCGTAATGATATATAAACCTTTTCCTTCATCAGATTGGGGACAGTATCAAACTCTCGGTGCAAACATTTCAGCTGTAGCTTGTAAGGTGTGATAATTCCAACAGAAACCCTTATGCCTGCTAGCTTAGAGACTCGCTGAAGAAGCTCATAAAATTGCAAAGTAAATAGTGCTTCATGACTATTCTGATATGAAATAGATCCACTCATATGATATCCTCTTCCATGAGTTACATCGTAGAACAAGCAAGGTCTCAGTAGAGAATATTTGCAATAATTTTCTCCAGGTCTCTTGGTAACACTCTTCACTGTCACAATGTCGATTTTGATAAAAATAACCTTGAAGGAGAATCCCGAATTGAGGATGCAGTCGATACTGAACAGATAACAACATAGTTGGACGACCTGCTTGTTGGAGGCGCTCACGAAGGCTTCTACTATACTGCAACATGCCTGCTGCCTGGCTATTTACTGTGCAGGCCGTGCTGTGGATCCCCGACCAGAACACACCCCGCAGCACCCAAGAAAGTGGAGGTAACACGCCTGATCCCCCAGCCTGAAGCTCCATCTTCACCCACGCGCACAGGAAGAAAGGAAAATCGCAACAAGGTAGAGACAGGAACAACACTGCGCAAAAGGACCAAAACAACACTCCAAACACGTTTTCCCTCCATCAATGCCTGCAACTCAAGAAAGGTGTGCCTCCCAACATACGCATTGAAGAAGGAAATCAAAATAAGATCATGGTGAATAAAAACGGGACTCCACCGACTCCTCACGCAAGGACAGAGAACATGACAGTCATACAGTCGGCAGGTAGGGTGGTTGGGAGGTGACCAAATGCACCCACGTGCAACAAGACCTGCCTAGTCAGCCAAGGTGGCAGTGGAGGGCAGGTGGCAGAACGGGATTTGATGCCCTATGGGGCATTACATTCTCCTCCCCTTAAGAAAGCATCGTCCTTGATGCAACATAACACAGCGGAAAAGAAATGGTTCGCAACCAAGGACAGGTAAAGGAGAAAGTACACCCTATGGTTTAAAATTTCAGTCGATTAAAGCATGGCCACAGGGTAGCCTTAGGAACATTTGGTAGAAATTTTAACTTTCAATGTTCTTTGAAGATTGGCAGTTCCTTCTTATTTATTATTTTCATTAGTCTCTTTCCGTTAACATTATTCTTAGTTTAATTTCTTTTAAAATTTCATCATTGAAGGGTTTTAGTTTATTCTTTATTGTGGGTGCCCAACATGAACTGCTAGCACAACACCCTATCAGGTTCAAAAAGGATACTACAGATTCACAAGCACACAAGTATATTCTTCATGACTGTATTACACCACAAAAGGTTACTCAAATACGGAATGGATTAGGCACAGTCCACATAACATAGTACTCGTCACACATCTATGACTGACATACAAAATACTCAAACAAAAGAGTACTACAATCCACCAGACATTTCCTCAATTTGCATCGATGAAAAACTCACATAACACCAAACCATGCTACAGGTACATACTGTCCACAAGGGAATCAGTGACATATCCACAACATCACAACACATATTCATCTGACATGAGTAACACATACATCAAAAGACCACTACCAAACATCACAATAACTCAACATATATCCCAAAGATCAACCATACAGAAAAATATCATATGCCTCCCTCAGACTCTTATGCCTCCCTCAAGCTCTTATGCCTCCCTCAAACTCTTATGCCTCCCTCAAGTCTCTTATGCCTCCCTCAAACTCTTATGCCTCCCTCAGGTCTCTTATGCCTCCCTCAAACTCTTATGCCTCCCTCAAACTCTTATTCCTCCCTTAAGTCTTATTCCTCCCTCAAATCTCTTATGCCTCCCTCAAGGAGGCCGGTTGACCCTATGGTCCAAGACACATACAGTTCGAACACTCCTAACCCAAGTGACATAATAACGCGTGGTTTAACAACCCGCTAGTTATATGTAACTCCTTGGGGTGTACCCCCATACAATGAAGCGGGTCCATAGGTCCAACCATTTCATGGTGCATCCCATGACCCTATTCCACACATCACGACAATAGAACTAGCACAACAATCCAATCCAAATGCCAAGTGGCAAAGTACAAGCCTTGGGCAAGGCGGTAAAAAAAAATTCCAAATTTAAAAGAAGACCCAAAATCAAGCAAAATAAATGGCCAAATAGCCATAGTTAGTATCAAAATCCCCATGTTAGTGCCACAAACCAAAGAAATGCCCAAAATTGTAAAGCATGGCAATCAAGAAAAGCTGTTGGTCCTTACAGAAAAAAGTAGAAAGTTCAATTTACGAATAAAATCACTTATAATAATGTCACATTACGATAACTGTGTGGCCTTATCTAGCCACCAAAGGGGAACTCAACGAGTTGCTAGCACTCGAAACATCGAGCCTCGGCTCATAAATACATGTCAGTAATACAACTGTCATCACCTCCATCTGAATCATCCCGCCACCACTTCGACAAGGGTAAACATAGTCATAGTTGCACTTAGGTTGCGTACATACAACCACATAGGGAGAGAGGAAAGAATCACATGCTATCTACTAAACCAAGTTTTGGCTCGAGTTATTGACCCATGGTACACCATTCCTCACTCTCAACATACACTTCTACCGATTACCCTCAGGGTCGGTTAGCGTAAGGTTCACAACATAACATACAACAACATCACTAACATAACGGTGGCACACACATAACTACCATAACGTCTTAAAAATGGTACATATACAGGGTAGATCACAATCATACATTCACTGAGTGTAACACATCACTTTACCACATTCTGCACCCAAAGTGCAATCACCATACGATAGGGTTCATACACTCATGACCCCAAATCACAACATGAAGCATTACATATTTGCACAAATCATACATACGATGAACATAGTACATCTCAACATAACATCCATTGCTGCATAACAAGGTGGTACACACATTTCTTCAAAACATGGTAAAAACATCATGATACAACTCATTTCTTTTAACATCAATCTAGTCATAAAACACATTGATACACTTACATATCACAATATGTCACAATGTTCCAACACTACGTCATCCACATTATAATTCCTTTCACACATCACAAACAGTAATTCACACGTGAACTCTTCATAGAATCCACAAGAAGGAGAGAGAATACTCCCATCCCCAACATATCAACATGATCACAAACACGCACAAGGTGACATACACATCATGTGCGTTCACAATATCACAATTACGACATGGATCACATCACGCTTAAAGCACATTACTCTTCCAATATCTACCACCATCATGCAAAATCATCATCATCATGCAGTATCATCATGTAACACAACCACCATCATGTAACATCACCATACAACACCAATCCGGCCCATAGGTTCGAGAGCATGAACCTTGCTCTGATACCAAAAGTAACGACCCATAAATTCCACACACACGAACAACACAGTAAAAGACAGGATAAAATTTTTTTTGACTTGCTTCGGCACACAACACGACACAACATGTCGTCACATAGTTACAACCAACTCTAGGAACCACTTGTTACGGGGATGACCATAAAGGCAGCACGGAAACGTTCACACCTATCAAGGACAATTTACTTTTCTTTTAGACATGACAACAAAGAAGTCCAACCACAAAACACACTTACAGTTAGGGCCATCCACAATGAGATATTCTTGAGGGTTATTTATTTTAAAAAGACATCTTGCAATTCCTAGCTTACGTTTTCAAGGAGGTTCAAGATATGATTCATACAATTCATCTTACCAAGCTAAGTTTATTCTTTTGACACTGAGTAATCATCCTTAAATCTTCTCTATTATGGCATTTATTTGCTTAATTCGTGTATTTAGAGAAAGGGGGTAATTTCATTTCACAAGGCCATCTATTAACACTTACGCTACTAGAACTTGTTCATGCCCATATGACAACATGGGTTTGTGTTTAACATCCTTAAGAGAAGAAAGACAAGGTTAGAGGGAGAAGGTTGAGTTAAAATCATCTTCAAGGCCTCATTAGCTATTACCAAGATATAATTGAAACTTGAAAACTTAACCAGAATTATTACAGACTTTATTTAGGGTTTACCTAAATGAGTTTTATAAGAATAAAACAATTTACCATCCAATGGCTAAGAGATAGATTGCGTGGTTTCAAAATTGTTTTCTCCTGCTTATTAAATCTTATCATCTTCTAACAACTAACAGTTCATTTCACCTTAGGGTCAATATACAAATTTCACCATAAAAGGAATAAAGTTCACTAGAGGAGCTAGGGTTATCATGTTATATAATTCTTATTCACAATGATAGTCTCACCTATGATTTCTTTAAAGAATTCCTTGCTCTCAAGTTGGTAACTTCTACGTTAATTTATTTAAATATAACTTTTAGTTCAACTTTTATAAGTGTTAAACAACCCCCGTTATTTTACTTATGTCGCATTATTAATAAGTCAAAGCAAGATTTACTCAACATTTATTTTCAAGGGTAGAGTTTAATAACACTCATTGACTAGAACAAAACAAGGTTACATCCACACATAAAATACCGATAATCCAATAAGGTCACTCAACAAGCAGTAACCAATATTTTAATATTTTTAATGATGGTCAAACAAACCAAGGTGTCCAAAGTTAAGATGACAAAGTCCACAAATACATTATACTAAGACCATGATCCTCTCCTACATTTTCCACTGTATGTAATCAATAGTTGAACAATATAAAAAGGATTCATGCAAAAGAACTTCTCAACTGAGGTTGATATAAAATCTACAAGTCTATCCCTCATCTACTCGCAAAATCCATCTGCAACAAATTTTCCACAAGAGTCAGTTCGCGAGAATTGAGCAAGATAAGGCTACACAAAACCACCATAACTATTATCTAACAATACCACAAAAGGAAGCACTTTATAACAAGAATTGGGTCAAACCTCTAAACACTATGAATACATCAAGTTATAATAAAGTCTCTATCATGCCAATCAAATAAGGAGAAGACCTTGTACTTCAGTTAGGAGAAAAAGCAACGAAAGTAACACTCGTATGAGAATGGCCCTTGGCCCTATAAGGAGAAAATAATCAATCTAGCAAAAACAGAATTCCCATCAAGTAAGTAATTAAACAATAATTACAAGATTGAGATTTGATATAAATACCAACCATCTAGAAATTTATCAAAGGTACCAAACGCATAGGCTAAAATAATATATTTCTAAAAGAACAAGAGTTGATCGGCCCAAGAAAGGGGAACCACAGGTTTCAGAAATTAACACAAAAAGCCATGTATAATTGAGTTTCAAACCGGAAATCAAATAGAGTATACACACAACATAAGTTTCAAAGCGAAGGCAAGGTATACTAGTTTTGACCATTAACTACAAGATTTTCCAATCATCCAAGAAGGGTCAAAGTCTTACAGGCTAGTAGCAAGCACGCGAGAGAAGAAGGGAGTTCCGTCACACAAGAGTATACAATAATGTCATCAACAAATTTTATAACACTAAAGATTTGCAAACCTCCACTACAATACTAATGTTTGGTTAATTTAAAATAAATTACCCATATCCCAAAACAACCATATTTTACGGAAACCCTTGGTAACACAATCAACCGTCGCACAAATAGATACAAACCTAATTTCTAAGTGACATTATCAAAACAAAACCTTCCACTATGAATCCATCAGACTATCAAATGAAAGCTGAGTTTTTCCCGAAGATTAATCACATTTAAGGAAATTTCCATCACAAACTATTACGGTAATTACGTGCATAAAAACCGACCAATATTAATTAATAGCGTTAACATTACAAGGGGGAAAATAATGCAAGTTAGGAAAAATAGAAGAGTGCCATCAGCAATAATTCTGAGAGGGGGATTGGACCAAACTATTCTAGTGTCAACGAGGTACTGGATTCGCACAATGAAACCTCCAACTTAGTTGATCCAAAAAGCTAGTTATGGTTCAAGTTGATAGGGATGGTCAAGGTACTTCTTGAGGATGGCCTTAAAAGCCTAGAACAAGATGAAAGATAGTATAAGAGTATAAACACGTGAGACGGAAAGCACATTGCACACAAACCTTTTCGTTCTACCAGTTTTAATACCGGAACTCTAAGCTGGCTAGCCCAAGCATTGATCACACTAATCCTACAACCTTTCTTTCTCGATGCCAAGAGGTTAACAAAGGGACTTGTGAAGGAGCTAACAAAAAAACGTCAAAGACAACTTGTGTGCTAGGGAGGGGCTTCATAGTTGTCGTAAACTTACTTCCATGATATCGAAAATACTAGTTGATCAACATAATAACTTACAACTCAATCGCAGAGAAGAATAAATACATAAACAAACAGACGAAGGTCTATCACTCGAGTAAGAGAAACATAACACCCAGAGGAGAGGGCACACGCATCCTTTCGACCAACATACTGATAACAAAAAAAAACAAAAACAAGAAGAAACAAGCAGAAAGGGGAAATCTCCCATCACGACATCCAACTGACAAATCAATGCAAGGAAAAGTGGTTCGATTTCACAATACTTTTAAATAAAATAATAGTAGAAAGGTGTAGAAATATCTTGCCTGTTTCTCCAGCTTCAACAGTTCGTATAGACTCCGCACGGGCCAGCATAAAAACATACCGTACAACCATGTTATAAAGATTGCAGAGGCTTTGGTTGAAAAGTAATTGCACCTAGGAAAAATTCAAACCCTTAATATTTGTAGTTTGTTAGTAAAATCAATTGCAATCCAATCCGAATGCAAGGAAGACCACTGCAACTGATTTATTTCAGCACCAGCTGTGTAAGCTAGCATCGGATCAGGGCCTCCACCCTCTACCAGGGGCTGACTCGCACCTGACAGCTCCCATATGAGTGCCTGCGCATCATCTCCAGCTGTGCAAATATGGCAGGGGCTGTGAGGAGCCCACGCAAGGGCATTCACACTAGCTTGATGCCTTTGAAGCTCTGCAAAAGTCACAGTTGGATACCTGATATCCAAGACAACCACCTTACAAGCTATCCATCAAAATAGTGGCCATAAAACTTGGATCCTGCTTGTTCCATGCTAATAAAAGCAATGGAGTATCAGGTTGCGTACTTTCATATATGATAGTAGAATGTTCCTTTTCCCTCAAATCAAACACTCTCACAAACCCATCAGCAGAAATAGAAGTGAAAAATCCTACTCTTCCCCAGGCAATACCATACACCTCCTTATCGTGTGCAATCAGCTGTGTATCCACCACTTCCTCTTCTATGTCCCAAATGGTACAAGTGGTATCAATACTAGAAGTCCCAATTCGTTTTGGATCTGAATCATTCCAATAAAATGAAGTCAAGGGTGCACAGAATTCACTGTTCTTATGATTGTTCAGAAGGCTTTTCATCTCCACTCGATCCTCAAAAACCTGCCAGATTCTTAGATAATCTCCAGTAGTGGCTAGAAGGTCAGGCTTCTGGCATTCCTTATCAGGCACAAACATTATCTTGGTGGTTGGGTATGGGTGGTCAAACACAAACCTGGGATCACTCTTGAATTCCCCTGATTCTTCATCGAGCTCAATGATTTCTATTTTGTTGCTATACCCCTCCAAGAAAGTGCCTATTCTAGGTTGGAACTTCTTGTCTTTTCTCACAGACCAATTCATGCCATATATCTGCCAAGGAGCTTCATAAGTGTAGATTTCTGATTTTTTTTCTGTGTGTCTTCGGAACACCCTTCCATTGGCATGCTAGTCCCCTAACTCTACAACAATCTAATACCAATGGCCTGATTATGGCGATGAACTACTCTTCCTTCACAGAAATCCGTCCAAACACAATTACTTGCATTTTGCACTGCAAAGAGATCCTTGTATCGGCCAGATCCCCCAAATATATGAGCAACCTGTGACATGAAACGGCGCAGTGACACGAACCTTGGTGTTTCAAACACAACAAAGCTTCCCCGGGAAAAGGCGAGGGAGGAAGACCATAATGATTACATCGCTCCTGGCTCTGAAAGGCATCTACCGTAATGATATATAAACCTTTTCCTTCATCAGATTGGGGACAGTATCTAACTCTCGGTGCAAACATTTCAGCTGTAGCTTGTAAGGTTTGATAATTCCAACAGAAACCCTTATGCCTGCCAGCTTAGAGACTCGCTGAAGAAGCTCATAAAATTGCAAAGCAAATAGTGCTTTATGACTATTCCGATATGAAACAGATCCACTCCTATGATATCCTCTTCCATGAGTTACATCGTAGAACAAGCAAGGTCTCAATAGAGAATCTTTGCAATAATTTTCGTCAGGTCTCCTGGTAACACTCTTCACTGTCACAAAGTCGATTTTGATAAAAATAACCTTGAAGGAGAATCCCGAATTGAGGATGCAGTCGATACTGAACAGATAACAACATAGTTGGACGACCTGCTTGTTGGAGGTGCTCACGAAGGCTTCTACTATACTGCAACATGCCTGTTGCCTGGCTATTTACTGTGCAGGCCGTGCTGTGGATCCCCGACCAGAACACACCCCGCAGCACCCAAGAAAGTGGAGGTAACACGCCTGATCCCCCATCCTGAAGCTCCATCTTCACCCACGCGCACGGGAAGGAAGGAAAATCGTAGCAAGGCAGAGATAGGAACAACACTGCGCAAAAGGACCAAAACAACACTCCAAACACGTTTTCCCTCCATCAATGCTTGCAGATCAAGAAAGGTGCGCCTCCCAACCATACGCATTGAAGAAGGAAATCAAAATAAGATCATGGTGAAGAAAAACGGGACTCCACCGACTCCTCACGCAAGGACAGAGAACATGACAGTCATACAGTCGGCAGGTAGGGTGGTTGGGAGGTGACCAAATGCACCCACATGCAACAAGACCTACCTGGTCTGCCAAGGTGGTAGTGGAGGGCAGGTGGTAGAATGGGATTCGATGCCCTACGGGGCATTACAACATTTCTCCCAAAAGTAGAAGTTGCAAGCAGGAAAAAGTATCATTAATGATGAGGTAGTTGGGGTTGGTATTTTTCATGCCCTACAATATGGAGAAATGCATGAGTGTATTGGAAAAGTGGATCGATAATGTTTTTTCCAACACATGTCTTAACAACAGAGTAGGAGAGCAAGACAACATGTATCTAAATGAAGAACTCCATTTCCTTTTCCCTATTTTTCACATTTCAAGGTGTTTTTTGAAACGAAGAACCTATTTTTGTATTTAGTTAATAGAATTTCGTTGAGTGGAAACAATCTCCATGGTTTTTTGGTTATTGGTTGGTGAGATTTTATAATTTAAATTGCAAGGAGTTGGTGAATGAGGTTGGAAGAAAGGACACACATGATTTTAGTAGCATTCCACACTTTCTTCGTGGGTTACATATTGAGGGTGCCCAATCATAACCATCTACCTCTATTGGGCTATCTAAATTTGGCAGCCCATTTCCCTATGTTGTTGACTCACTCCTTTGTAATCATACCACCCATTTTCATAATGTTGCTTCAGTCAAAATTCCACAGTATGCAATAAATGCCAAGTATTCATCATATTCAATATACATAATGCTTAGCATTCCAGGGAGGTCCAAGATCGGCAATGCTCAAGGGGATTCCAAGATCCATCACAAGGAACCAAATCAGTTTTGGGATTCCAATATTGACTCCATGCCCAATAGATGATTTAAGGCTATTGGAATCATGCTTAGTAGGAAATCATCCCCGAGAGGCCACCAAAAATGTTATCCAATTTTGGCCCATGGGGAAAAATTGAAAAAATAGGGGCCTATTGTTCCCTAAAACTAGAAAAGAGGATATGTGAAGAATTCCATGAAATTTCAACTCAATATTTGGATTTAAGAAGAGATCAAAGTGTTCTGAGTAGTTTCAGAGTCATCTTGAGTGATTATTCCCTTTCCCAGTGTCTTGTAGGTTCGAAGTACGTTTAGATCAAGTGAATTGGCTTTGGGGCCCACTTCTAGCGAGCAAGGGAAAATTTGGCCAAAATTGATTTATCATATGTAAATGGGTCCTTTTGTCATTTCATGATCCCCATGGTTTGAGAAAATCCAGGAAAAAACACAATTTTAAAAAACCAAGTGTGAAAATACCCAAACAAGGATTTGAGTTCAAACAGCTCACTGAGAAGCTCGACGAGCTACTTGGCGAGTTGATATCGTACATAAGGTGGGATCTGATCTCTATTAGCTCAGTCAATCTATTTTCATCACTTAGGGTTATATCAAGGTTGAATGAGAGTTTATCAGCCTAAATTCTAAGTCATGTTATTATAATGGCATGTCAAATGAGGTTAAACAAATAACGAGCTGCGGATCATGACATGTAAACTCAGTAGTAGCTCGATGAGGGCGTTTGGAGCAAACCAGGAGAAGAAAGCTAGAGCTCGAGTCATTTGAGCTCGTCGTGGAGCTAAGAAAAAGGAGTAGGTTAGAGTTTCACGCATTGAAACATGGTGAAACTGAGCCATTTTTTTGGCTTAACTTTTTGCTCATCAAGTGCAAGGGGATCGAGAAAGAAATTTACTTAACGGTGAGCTGCACAATCAAGATCGGTTCACAGGTTATCAAACTCCAAATCAAGCTCAATGGGGTGAAGAGATTGAGAGGTTTAGATGTGGAGTTTGTATACATGTTCTTGTTTGGCTATGCATTAAAATCATCAAGCTCACAGACTATGAAGATAGGATTCCCAAGCTAATGGATGGTTTCTCAGGTAGAGAGCTTGTAGGTCGAGCTAGGGATCGAGATGAGTTGCAGAGTATGCGAAGGTTCGAGTAGTAGTGGAATGACGGAAGTTGAGAGACAACTTACCGAGGTGGAAATGTGAGAGTGACTCGACAAGTTAAGAATGGATGGCCCAACATGTCGACAAGATAATCCATCCAATGACGAGTTCAGACAAGATCCAGAGTGCCAGGGCTTGTAAAGGATTTGAAAGTGTGAAGGAGCTTGAATGAGGATTCGAGAGAGTGGATCACAAAGTGTAAGGTATTGCGGCTGATAGATGGGAAGACCGAGTTGTGAGAAGATCAATGCGTTGAGATAGAGTATCACTCACTCAAGATGGAGCAGAGTTGAACAAAGAGCGTCACCAAAAGAGCTCGGATGTGGAAAAGAGCTCGGGCCCACCAAGGAATCTTGCCAACACACATGGTTAAAATTTGAAGAGTGTCAACCTCAAGAAATTCAAGGAGCTTGCGGCCATGGTGGAGATAATGCCATGAAAAACCATCGTAATAATATTCACACTCGAGAAATTTGGAGGTTTGCGGCCATGGTGGAAACTTTATAATGGCAAGCCATCATAAGGCTTCTATGCAGAAAAAAAATTCTAAGTTGGTTTCCGATTCATCAGGTGATTCATTAGGGAGACTACAGGCGAGATGGCGAGTTAGTCGTCAACTTGTTAGCATGAAAGCTAGAGCTATTCTCGGAAGCAAGCTAGTGACTTAGTCATGATATGGCTCTACGTGCATGAAGTTGCATCATCAAGTCAGTAAGATCTCAACTACAGAGGTGTTTGAGTACAAGGTGAGCATATGAAGATGATTCCATAGTGGAGGCAAGTTAGTGTGGAGTGCTATGTGAAAGGCTTGAGTTGGGGTCCAATTCGGCATTAACCAATGCATGGTGATCAGGGGACGCGGATAATCTCAGACAAGTTGTTCGATGGTGATTTGTGTGTAGAGCTCGCGAAGGAATTGCTTTCGATGACACACAATGATTTCGAGGATGATCGTATAATGCACGACGATCAAGAGAAGAGGGAGTTCGTACACTGGGTGAACTGATATTAATGCCAAGCTCGAGCGATGTGGAGGTTGAGCTCAATTAGAAGAGTCAGATCACTAAGGAATTGTGGGACGAGCCAAGGCCAAGTTGAACATGAGTTGGCTGAGTCATAAGGAAATGTGGATCTCGGTGGTTGCAATATGCTCAAGAGTTTGCTAATGCATAAGGAGAAGCTTAGCTTGAAGGATGAGATAGAGCTCATGGAGGAGAGCTCATGTAGAGAAGTCATGTTGCAAGACTGATGACGCAGGAAAGAGCTTGACTCAGTAAACTGAGTTAAAGCCGAGCTAAAACAGTAGAGGTGGAGACGAGTTCGGTAAAAGAACACAGGAATGGCGAGATGAAACATTGAGGTGATCTCGGGCTTGGGATATACATTGTAGGTTATGCACGAAGGATTCATGGAAAGAACGCTAAGGTATGGTTTGTTTCAGGGAGCCCAATGATGGTCGAATTACTCAAGGAGGATGAAGTGGGCTCGTGCTAGAAGTCTGGGAAACGAACTCATAGGTTGTCATTTGAAAATTGGTTTGGGCTCATGAAGGGGAACTCAGTCTGTATTAGGAGTACCTAGGAGTAATCAAAATGAATCGAGGGTTGAGTCAGGGAAATCACAAACTTAACAGTGAATAGAGTGATACGTAGTATCGGGGTGGGATCATGAGAAGAATTTGAGAGGATGAACTATGTCAGTAAATGGTGCGCTATTGGCTAGGCCATTCTTGCAATTTTTGAGTTGATAAACGAGTGGCGAGATGACTAGAAAAATGAAGGGACTCGAGATGAGCAGAGTTAAACCCAAATCACTCGGTGGTAAAGTTGCAATCAGAGCTCATGGAAGGGTGTTGAGTTCTATCATTTGTGTGTGGAGCTTGGCAGATATGGATCGACAGGTTTAGTCAAAGAAATCTCGAACTCGGCACAATGCTCGGTGGAAATGGAGCTCAGTAAGAATAGGAAGAGCTCGGTGGAGAGCTGATTTTGAGAGCTCAATTGTGGTGAAGGCTGGAGGACCTCAATACCAATTCGGTGAGTTGGCTTGGCAATCCAACCACCGAGTTGGTATTTTTTGACCATTTCTCATGAACCCCCCATTCAGTGCAAACCAATACTAAGAGGGGCCCACCATAATTTTATTAAATTAATATTTTTATTTAAATATTTTAATAATAATATTTATTAATATTATTAAAATATTCCTTTAATTAGTTGAGAAGATTAAGTCGACATATCCATTAATGGCACATGATGGAAGGTTCTTAAAGATTTAACCAACTTTGTAATAAATGAACCATCATGTACCTTCATTTTAGGAAGGAATTTATGACTTTTCCTCTTCTCTCTCACAAAAGTTTTCTATAAATGTAAGTTGGAAGCTCATTCCAACAGCTTAGACAAGTTAGACATCTGAGACAAGTGTATATTTTTCAAAAAACCTCCTTTTTCTGCAAGTTGTTCTTGTATGTTGAAGAAACTTTCAAGCCTCCATTCAAGACTGTAATGGAAACCATTGCCGAGCTTCTAAATGTAATGATGCATTGGGCACGTTTTGAAGTAATAAAAGTGTGTGTTTTGTGACTAATCTTGGTACTTTCATCCTTTTATACTTCTTTGTGCCTTTCTCATGCCTATAGGTACACTGTGCAACTTCAAGTTTCTATTGCAGGTTCTCGGAGTTATGTGCTTATCAAGTGGTGGAACATTGCATGCATTTGAGTTGTGGTGCTTTTTCACCCTTCTCAAGTTCATCCTTCTTCACTATAAGACTGATATATTGTTTTGTCTAATTGAGTTTAAGAAATGGAACACATGTTTCTTAGTATGTGGTATTTTTTTACCCTCTCTAAGTTGCAGTAGGTAAATTTGTCTTGTGGTGCACAACACCCTCTTCAAATTAACCCTTCCTAATTCAGGAAACACCCTTGTTTTCTACATCACCATCCCTAGTATAGTTTCATGTCTTGTAAATCTCTTTCCCTAAAACCCATGAAAATGTTAGCATAGGTTTAGATAACAATTTTATTATAGTAGGAGTAGTACAACACTTAGTTTAGGAAGAGTAATTTGGCCTTCTCTGGAGGTTCACCTCGAGCCCAAGTCCCACATCTTGAGAGGTGATCCCTTTTTACCCAATAACACCGAACTTCCTATTCACATTCTGGTCATTTGGAGGGTGCGGTGATTTGGTGATAACTATTTTTAGCACACACGGTGGGACAAGAGTCACATCTTTCTTAGGTTTGTGTATTGTGTTCACTTCATTTCATTAAGTTGTTGTGCTCTTAGTAAAATTTCAGCTTTAAGAGGTATACCCAAGCACAAATGACGACTCCATTGGTCAAAGTAACCCACTCTCTATGTTGTAGACTTTTAGTTTTACCCATTTCCATTTAGTTTTCTTCGACATCTTTCCATTTTTCTCATTCATGAAGCGGTGCAATCATCACTTCATTTCCACGGTGGGATTCCCACTTGCAACAACGGCGGTTCTTTCCATCTTCAGGCTATTGTAATCCACCTCTAGACCAATTTCATGATGGATATCAGTTTGAGCATGCATGTCCACATGAGCAAGATGCGGATCAATTTTTTCATCCACCAAAGGGGCTACTGAAGGATAATGGCATGCAGATTCTAGAATCTATCCTACACCTGAAGAAGATCACTTGCAGAAGAAGATTTGAGATTTAGAGTATAACATGGTGCCAATAAGGATCAATGAAATGAAAAAGGTAGCTAAGATTTGTTTCAACATTCCATACCCATGGACTGGCCCTATACCATGTGAACTTAATCCTCAACAAAAGCTTCAATTCATAATCAAGACAATGACGCAAGTTGGAAAAAGAATCAAGAAGAGGGGTGCTCACAAATATAATGTTAGTCAATTTTGTCAATGGGAAGCCCCTACATTACCATCTATAAACCCTCTTCCCATGTTTTCATCCATGCATTTGCAATTTGAGCCCCATAGTCCTAACCTTCCAGTTGCTACCCATGCGGTGGAATTCACTACTTCATCTTCTATTCCTCCATCCCTTCATAAATCTTCCATGCCTCATTCTTATAAATTTCCTTCTTTTCTACAAGGGCCATCAAGACAAAAAGCAGAGTCTCTTCCACTTCCTCAAAGAGTGAGGTAATCGGTTGAATCCCAACCCGCCCCTCCTCTTATAGTCCCAAACCCATTTTGGGAGGAGAAACGTCAAAAAATGAGTGAAAGGTAGGAGTATATGGTCAAGGAGACTAGTAAGGAAGAGCTTGCAAACAAATTGAAGGATTGTGCAGTAAAAATTAACATCAAGAAAACTTCATTTTTGATTAAACCTTCTATAGATGTTGAATCTCAGGAATAAGTGGAACAAACTAGTTTTGTAATAAAAAAAATTCCAAAACTGAAGGATGAAGACCAAAAGTCTACCTGCTCAGAATGCAATATCCATATTGGTTCCATATCTACAGAGGAGGTCAAATTACCGACATTGTTAAAACTAGTTGTAGAAGAGAAAAAACCAACTCCAAATCTTCCAGGAGAAGAACATGTGCAAATCAAGGAAGAAAAACTCTCAAGTGTACAAGGTAGTTCTATTGAGTGCAATGATCCTAATTGCCATGCATTTCAAGGACTTGTATTGCTTTTGGAGAGTTGTAGCAGATTTCCAAGGTCATCATTAGATGTTACAATCAGCCACAAGGAGTTTTGTGAGACTAAGGTAAATTCAACGGTCATTAATGTAGATGAGGTCATGCTGCTATCTCTCTTATCCATAAGACGTTATCACTTGTGACTTTCTGAAATGCTTAGAGATCACGAGTGATGGGCATTATTGCAGCACAATAACAACCATGTGCAAGAAATCCACTCCTTGTGTGTAATTCATAACAAGCTCTATTGTTGGCCTCCACAACACCAAGAGAGAGGTCATGGTGTCCTTTCAAGTCAATCACCAGTATATTATCATCTAAAAATTCACCACACACTCTTCAAAGTGTATGATAAAATGAGGAGGAAGTCTCGTATCCTCATGCTTTGACATTAAGGGTTGGAGACTCTTACAATTATCCTCGACTTATATCCATACATTTAACAGATTCAAATTTTTTAGATTCGTCGGCTCATCACTAGATTATAATCCTTATGTTGATAAGCCAGCAGATGACATGCACTACATACATTCCTTGTTGTAATAAAGAGAATTTTTCTATAGGTCATTGGTTCCATACATTTCTCCTTTTCCAATCTCCTTCTTCATACCCCTCTTCCTCCTCTAATGTTCATCTCCCTTAATTTTAACTTCTTCAATGCGCCCCCTTCGGCGTTTCCATCGCAAATTTCACGTGTGATTACAAGTGATAGATTAGATGTTTTTTCTATGGCACAATTGGTCTCGTTTGGCGTACATGGTTTACGTGGGATCCTATTATTATAAAAAAATATAATGGTACTCGTGGGATCCCATGATTCTATAAAATTATTCATTGAATAGTTATCTTTAGTTTTTAGGAAAATGTTGCATAAACATATTATATTCTTTACAAGTGCAAGTATCTAGTCTTCCAACCCTATGAAACAGATATAATATAATTGTGACTTCTACCTTTCTTTGATCATGTATACTGATTGTGTGGTATAATTGGTTTACGTTTGTAGGGGGTGCTCCATAACTAAATGTGGAGAAGTAGGTGGGTATATGTTATTTACATGCTACGAAACTTTACACAAGACATTATCATAGTCATATGGTAGTAAAAAATATGCTTCGTGACGAAAAATTCATCCTCTCCACATGGTTGAAGAAATGTTTGTGTTCTATTAGGAACTTCTACCATGGTATACATGTGGTCGAACATGCACTTTGGATTACGGATTTAGCTAAGCAGTTTCAAATAGTGAGGGTGAATATGGAGGTCTTATGCAATATAGTGAGGCTTGATATTCGTCTTGTGAGATAAAATTTCTACAACATGGTGTTCCCCTCATAAGGATACCACTCATTGTTATCCTCTTATTTATGCTTTTGTTATATATATAGCTTACAAACAAGTGAATATGTATGCACATGATTTTCCCTCTAATCCTTTAGTGCTTCACATCTATATTTTATTAATTACATTTAAAATTTTCAAATTCTCATGATCTTGAATATACGTCAAAATTTATTTTTAATATACCAATATTCTCTATTATAAATTATTTTGTATTTTCATTATGATAATAATTTTTTTATTGTTTTTGAATGTTTATATTATTAAAATGCATAATAATTTAATTAAAGTATCCTAAGAAGTTACAAAACCATTAAAACGAAAGTTTGTATAGATTGATGACTGTAATGATAGATTTAATATTCAAAAAACATTGTTTTTATAATCTCCCATGGATTTTCCTATTGTATCCAATTCAAATCTCCATTGTGTTGTGTGAGCCTCGTGCCATGCATGACAATTTATTATAAAAATTGAAGATGTAATTTCTTAACGCTTTGGACGAAAAAATTGTTGTCATCAGATAGTAAATTCCTTGAGAAGTTGCCACTTCTTTCTTCACCAGAATCAATGAAACAATAGGACATTGAATACGAGTCTTAGTGCATATTGTTTTCTCATGCAAATAAAGAGCCTAAAAATGTACCATTTTTTAAAATCATACTCATATGATATTAGTTTGAATGATAAGGGGTTCATTGTGCCCTATTTCTCTTTCATGAAGCTCGAAAGTATGATATGTGGTCCCTATGTAACTGTACGCACCAAAAATTACATGTGATACATTGTCAGAAAATGGTTACAAGAATCCCCAATGATGATTCAAGTCCATTTGAGAAGGTGTTCGAGCTCCAAAACCCATTCATAGTGTATATTTGTATCCTATACATCCTTACTTAGCCTTTTTATGCTTTTTTAGCTCACCGCTTCTTTCTATGCATGTTTTGGCCTTTAGTGTCAGGACCGCTGCCCTGCCTGGGCGGCGGTTCAGAAACCACCACCCAGGGAGGGCAGCAGTCCTACCCGCGTTTTCTAGATTCCATAATGAGTGTTTCTAACATGCGACAATTCACTTAACTTCACTTTTAGGATGCATCAACGAGACAAATTGTCTAAAAATAGTTTTGATTTCTTGGTTCTCCTTCCCTCTTCTATTTTCAAATAGATTTAATTAGTTGGAACTACCTCTTCTTACATTATGCATGAAGGCACATCCCAACCCTAATTCTTATATATTCCATGATTGTATTCAATAAAAAGGCCAGAGAATTATTGTTTATCTTGTATTGTATTACTGCCACAATCTTACTAGGAATTGCATAGCCAAGCTCAGATCTCTTATGTCATCTCTCTTCTACTTGCATTGCATACAGACTACCTTCAAGATACCATTTCTCAAGCACCATCCTCTTGTTTTTGTTCTTGGATTCCTAATCCCTTGGACTCATGTGAACACTTGGAGAAATAAAGGAACAAACTGAGGGGACAAATACTGATACAACTGGATTTACCAAAGCTCTTGCAATTTCAGGTTCGAATTATGTATTTTTTTACTTTATTTATCAAATTGTCAATTTCAAATCATTGGTTTCAGTTATATATCAAATAGAGTAGTAAAATTGTTCATTTAAATTAATTAGACAATCACAAGTAGATCAGATCATTAAAAAGCTTGCTCTTTGACATTATTAGGGAAGTTGTGGGGAACAATAGCTCTTCTAGGGTTATGACTTGTTCTTCACTTCTAAGGTAGGGTTTGAAGGGTTCTTGTTTAGATTAGGTTATTTGTTTTAGGTTTAAGTTCACATATCTGTACAAGTAATTAGCTACATCCGGTTGATTACTTATATTTAAGTTATTTATTAGATTAGACCCATTGTTTAAAAACTAGAAAATATTAAAAACACTTGCTTTCATTAGACTAGTTTGTTTTCCCATACAAGGGCGACATCCTCCACAAGTCTTCAGTTTTGATCCATAGGTCCCACAACCCAACGGGCCTGGTGACCAATTAGATATTGACAATAGTTTGCGTACATTGGTATTCAGATCTTCATCACTCGCACTTGACATTATTACACAACTTTCCTTATTGATCATAGCAGCTGATCAGACTAAGAATTTTTGGACTAGAACAGAAAATTACCCATAGTCCCCGTGGCTCCACTACGCCTCTTGTCCTTATCTGTATGACCTTGTCTGGAAATCCATATGAGGTGCCTACAGGTCACTTTCTGCATGTTCCACAACCAACAAATAGAAACTCGGCAGAACTTGATATTGACTAGAGTCTCTGAGAAGCTATCATATCAAATCATTCCATAACACCCCTTCAGCTTAGGAGAGCATTCTTTTCCTTAGAATCACAGATCCTGATATTATGTGTTGAAGACATAAGATTTACCAATTATCTTATTTTCCACTACCACACCCACTTCCACTTTCATTCTACACTAGTTGTCTCGGCACGACCTTGAGAGGTTGGGTGTGAAGAAGGTCATGTGTTGATTTTCTATCGTACAAAATTGGTGAACCCAATGTGAAGAGCTAGTCTCTAAGATGTTTCCACTCCTCCATCTGCTTTCCATTTTCCCTTTATTCATCAGGTATTCTTATACCCCCCGAATATTTTGGGATTCAATGAATACGGTTGACCTCTTTCTGAGTTAGGACATATATAATTATCAAGCAGGTGGACAACAACAGTCACCTTCACTCTCAACATGGGAAGATGATCATTCAAATGCTCAAAATCCTCTCCTTCAGGGAATCCATATTGGTTCCTCTGTGCAAATTTAGGATCTTGACAAAATCGTGCACACATATCATCATGAACAATCAAGTTCTAACAAAATGAATTTCACTAGGGAATCAAGTTCATCTCCTCAGGTATTGTTTCGACAGCGCATTAGTATACAATCAGACTAGATCCTGCATGTAAATGAGGAATAATTAGCATGATATGCCAGGAGTGAACAACTCTTCTAGAATATGAACCATGCTTATGACAGGTTACAAGGACATGGTGACGTCCTGCTTCAACATAACAACACTACCCCTCCAACGAATGAAAAAATTACCAACGAGGAGTGGCAGCATAGTGAATAATTCATAGTAGGATACCAAACTCCTTAACAACCTCCAACAAATATGACAACAAGTGCCTAAAAATAACATTGTCCCATCAACGAGGAGCATAATCTCCGCGTTAGTTAACAAATTCAAAGAGTTAGAGCTTGCCCAAAATTCTCAAAGCTCATACGCAGGGCAAGCAAGAACTTTTCATTATCTGTTGAATTATGGACAAGTACTTATAACGCAGAATCCTCTAATTTATACGAGCGCTCCAAACTCTAGGGATTTACTAACTAGGATGGGTACTTTTTTTATACCCTCTCACGCAACATATGGATACCTACATTAGGCACCAACCGTAAGTGCATTCTCAAATGCAATACCAACAAGAAATGTAACTTTCCTTGGCTTCGTGCTTTCATCTCCATATCAAAGTGGTCAACCCCCCTACATACACATGTACTCTAACACACTGCAAGGGGATATGTACACTTACCTAGGTCCTTATGGTCATCCACAGGGGATACCATATGCCTCGACAAAAATTTACGCCACGCCATTTTAGAAACCAATGCATCCTCCACCTCCCCAACAATGATCTTTGATGGTTGAAACATATGCAATGGGAAATTATTCTGAATATCTAAAGAAGCCTCTAGACTTTTCCATCTAGACAGTCATGCTCCTAAGACCCTTTCCTGATCTTCCAAAGTTTAAAGGCGAGGGCGATCCTAACGATCATATCAAAGCTTACGCAATGGCCATTTGAGATTTTCCCCCATGGGATGCAATTGTTGCAAATATTTTCCCTAAGACACTAGAAGTCATCACTCACGATTGGTACTATAAGATACCAGATGATTCAATACACTCTTTCAAAAAAAATTTGTCAGATTTCATTCAGGATTTTAATATGAACAAAATTTTAAGGATACCAAACAAGATCATAACAAGTCCATAACCCACTTCATTCAAAGGTGACAACAGGTTCTTTACTCCTCTGCAAGTGCTCTAAACATGGATCAGATGGAGATTTTTTATTTTTTCCTCCACTCCCTCAACAGAGAGACAAAGGAAGAAGTTCAAAAGTTCCCACTAAGGATCTATGAGGAAGTGCTAGAGGGTGCTCTCTGAATTGACCAAGTAGCCATAAACAGTGGTCATATGACTTATGGAGCAAATGGAAAGTTAGTCACTCCCAACCAAAATAATCTTGATTACTCTAGCAACACAAGAAATAATCAAGGACCAAAGATCCTTAATGAGAATCATGGAGTTACGACCTATGGCATGACTAACCAACCCAAGAAACCTAACATTTTTAATTCTCCCAAAACAAGTACTACAAATAAAAACAATAACAATGACAGTAATCAGAGAAACAATAACTTCTCACCCTTGGTAAATGCTGTGGATTTTAATCATCCTCAACAAAACAACAACCTCAACAAAAAAGATAAACACAAACCCTAGTCCCCAGTCAGTACCCAGGCAGGTATCCGAACCAATTCCAAAACTAAGGGCAAGTGCTCCAAAATTTTAACTATAACAATTAACAGCCAAACAATAGTCATAGTTTTGGACCTTAACAAGGTACAAACCAAAGGCCTCAAGATTATGATCCTGATCTATGTTGCGGTTTCCATAGGGTTCGCGGGCATGATGTTACGACATACATCAATTGTAACACGTTTTTACAATGCTTGCTAGAGTATCAATGTCAGCTATTTGTTGATATGTTTTTGGCAAACCCAACCGCACCAACTCGAAACACCTACATGGGACCTGTATGCCCACAAAATACACCACTTGGAATCTTTAACGATCCTCTCCCCATGATCCCAAAGTACGATAGAATAGATCTTAATGGTTCAAACAAAATTATTATGATAGGGAACAATGATCTTGAATCCTCAACTTCGTCAAATCCACAAGTGGCACCTCCTTTAGACAACTGCTAACAAACAAAGATTGTGGGGTTGGTAGAGTTGGATGTTGAACCTAAGATTAACGCTGCCACAAGAACCAAGGATTATTCTTTATAACCAATCACGATCTATATGGTTATATCAAATGATATTCGTGATACGCTAAGCAAGAAAGTAGGAGCTTATGACCTAATCAGTGATTTAACCAAGACCTTTTCTCACATTTCCTTCTAGTATCTGCTAATGAATTACCCTGCTCACATAGCCGCTCTACTAGAAGTGCTAGGTCTTAGCCATTTGATTAATGTCAACCCTCCAACAAAAGTGCAAATAAATCACATAGACTTCAATGTTTATCCTCCAGGACAGCCCGAAAGAGATGTTGGATTTGTATTTGACATCAGCAAGATGCCCACAGATGTTGAAATAACTCCTAAACGTGACCCAGATTTGTTCTTGCAAGTTTGGATTTACAACAATTATGTAAAGTTTGTGATGATTGATGATGGGGCAACATTTAACATAATCCCCTTCTCTTTTTTTCAAAATTTAGGTTACAAGAAGAGCAATTTACTCCTCTACACGAAACACGTTGAGAGACTATGACAACCTCAAGGCAACATCAATTGGAACTATAATATTACCAATCACCCTTGGGCCGAAGACAATGCTAGCCAAGTTTTATATTATAGACAAGGGAAACCAACTATAATATGAGCCTTGGTTGTCCCTTGGATCCATCGCATGAAGGTAATTCCCTCCACCTTATTTTAGGAGGTCAGGTTCCTACATTTACGAAAGTTCTTTGTGGCATAGGGTGATCCAAAACCCTTTGACATACATTTCGCTAACTTAAAGAAGAGGCCAGGGGTCCACTCTGAGTTTGAGCTTCCTAAAAATCAATTAAACAAACCTACAAGATCAGTGCCACAAGAAAAGATAGTCCCTATAATAGAGTTAGAAGTCATGGGGTTGATCAAAGGAATTTCAGGTGTCAAGGATAAAACCGTCATCATAGAAATAGTGTCGTTAGGAACAACAACAAGAATTGTTGAGATATTAGAGAAGGATTTGCCTATTCTAATCCTATTTGATTTTATGGGTCATGGGACATACCCTAGGACTCGGTTCTCTTCTAGCAGATGAGGTTTCTATGGTCGACGTGACTGAGGTAAAGGAAGAAGATAAAAAGGATGATCTAATGCCCATTTCTCCGAGTAGTTACTGGAGTCTCCATTTTGATAGCAGCCAAGTGTCATTTTGACGCCAGAGCAGGTATGATCTTTACTTCTCTTGAAGGAAGGATTCTACCTTTTTCCTTCAAGTTAAACTTCAAATGTACAAATAACAGGGCTGAATATGAGACTCTCCTACTTGGTCTCATTGCGGCAAAGAGAATGGGAATTCTTAATATTAGGGTGTTGGGTGATTCACAAATGGTTGCAAATCAATTATCCAAAGTGTATGAGACTAGAGCTGAGCATATACAACTCTATAAAATAGCAGTGTTAAGCCTAACAAAGGGGTTTGAATTCATATCAATTGAAGCAGTTTCATGTGAGAAAAACCTTCTCGCAGACTCTATAACAACTTTTACCTCCTGTTTCACCCCAAGTAGTGAGTTGGAATACACGAACTTCATGATCTCAGTTCGTGCTGAACCCTTAGTTCGTAAAGCACCGGTTACCCCAATGTTGACATACATAGAAGTTGAGAATGAGCATGTTGTCTCAGACCACGTTGATAGCGATAAAGAAGCTCTATGATATCTAAACTCTTTTACATAAATTCATCTTACCTATCACGAGATAGATATTTCCTTAATCCCGCATTCATCTTCCTATTTTGGAAATCCCATGATCAAATCCTCCCTTGGAAAGGATCTTGAAATATATGAGGTAGAAGAGGAAGGATATTTAGAGTTTCCTGCAGTCTGGCTAGACTTTGAGGAAGGAAATTCCTCCTTAATTGATGGAACGATTGATATAAATATTGGGATAGAGGAGGAACCAAAAATCTTGAAACTAGGATCCCCCCTAACTCTAGGGGAGGTGGAAATACATACTTGAATCCTCAAGGAACACCAAAAATCCTTCACATTTAGCTATAAGAAAATGACGTGGATTCCATCACACATCGCAGTTCACAACCTCATCACCAAGTCAGACACCAAACCAATTAAGCAGAAGTCTAAGCCCATGAAGCCAAATTTGGCCCTCATGGTGAAAGAAGAAGTGATGAAACTTTTGCAGGTAAGCTTCATCAAGCCAATTGACTACTCACAATGGGTATCTAATATCATCCATGTTCTCAAGAAGAATGGAAAGATCCATATTTGCATATAGTTTTAGGACATCAACAAGGCTTGCCCCAAATATGATTTCCTATTACCATCCATCGATGTTATTGTTGACGTAACAA
Source organism: Taxus chinensis (assembly GCA_019776745.2). NCBI lineage: Eukaryota > Viridiplantae > Streptophyta > Pinopsida > Cupressales > Taxaceae > Taxus > Taxus chinensis. The sequence continues at coordinate 256,985,143 of CM034147.1, read as the reverse complement.
CTAGGTTTGAATTGTTGTCACTCATGGATAGGTTTTATGGGTAAAATCAAATCAGAATCTCTGAGGAGGATCAGGCCAATATTATATTCATAACTCCTTGGGGAACCTACAGTTATGTTGTAATGTTGTTCCGACTTAAGAATGTTGGTGCCACATACCAACGAGGAATGACGTATATATTCCATGAACTTATCCATAAGATTATGGAATCTTATGTAGATGACCTTCTGGCCAAGGCTAGAAAGTTTTGTGATCACCCAGAGGTCCTTTGTGTCATCCTTTCTCACTTAATCGAATAAAACGTCACATTGAATCCAGAAAAAATGTGTATTCGGTGTAACAGGAGGTAAGATTTTGGGATACATCATATCTTCACAAGGGATTAATGTTAACCAAGCTAAAATCTAGGCCATGATTGGAAATGATTCCACCATCAGACAAGTCTAGCATCAAATCTTTTTTTTTGAAACTCAGGTACAATCTGAAGGTTCATCCTCGATTTTACCTTTGTTATTCATCCAATCAACAATTTGTTAAAAAATGATTGCTGCATTGGTTGGATGAAAGAATGCAATGAGACATTCTAATTGGTTAAATGATTATTATTATCTCCTCCCAAACTCATGTTGCCTAGGTCAGATCACCCCTTGGTCCTATTTTTGCGAGCTATTGATGTCCCATTAGCCTGAATACTAGCTCAAGAGGATGATGATAAGTGAGAACGTGTAATCTATTTCATTATTTAAACATTATTTGATTATGAGACACATTACATATAAGCATAAAAAGAATGTCTTACTATAGTATTCGCAACAAAGTGTTTAACATATTATATGTTGACATAAAGAAACAAGGGTTATTGTTAGATCAGATCACCTACAGACGTTTCTCATGTAAGGATCCTTATCTAAGAAAGTTGGGCATTTCATAACTATGATGGGTAAGTTTGAATTAACATTTGTAAATCATAAATTCGTCAAAGGTCAAATCATTATGAACTGGTTGGTTGATAACCCATTAGATGGAGGCGATCTAGTAGATTTAGAATTCCCGATGAGTGTGTGTACTTTGTCGAAACTAGGCCCCCCATTTCTGCGTGTCCTTGGTACATGTTAGTGTAGAATCACATCACCATCCGAATGGCCTGGTATTTGAGTGGGGCATTTAGTGTGATTGCACAAAATTGGAGCATCTCTCAAGCTGTTGGACTTGCAAAACTTGAGATGAACCTCCAGAGAAGGCTGGTTCCTACTTCCTAATCTACCTGCCACAAGCTACTCAAGTGCAGGAAGAACCTAATCTATCCTAATCTAACCATTCCAAGGAGACAGGGAGAGAGAGAGTGAAAGAGAGCCTACACTAAGCAGTGATACACAAGAAAAGGAATTGATGAGACAATCTGTTGAGGGAGGATGAAATAGGGGGAAATGGAGATGAGGGAGGTCAAACATAAAATTGACACAGACCCAGATCCAAATCCACCATCAAAACTCCACGAAGCATGACATATTACACCTATAAACGTGAAATACATTCACATGAAACAAACATGAAATGGAGAGGCATAGAGAAACAACAAAACATGAGAAAGGGTTGAAGAACAACACGAAAACATGATTTTATTGCTCTATAAGGTGCACAGACCATTACATGGATGCTCAGAAGCATAAAATCCACTTTCCAGGCATTAGAGAAGGATTACTACTCAAAATGGAGTTGGGAAACAAATTTTTACAAAGTTTCCCCACACCTAGAATGTCTCTCCCTTCTTAAATGAGAAGTGTTTACAATATATAGATGATGAAACCCAGAGGGAAAGAAGAGAACCTCAATTCTGATCTTAAATCTCAACCACCATCCATCAATGCCCTACAAATCCACCTACAATCTATCAATTCTGGTCCCCTATGTCTGTTTGGAGTGTTGAAGAAGGAAAATGGGCAGATAAAATCAAATCTGATCTGGTAGTTAAAACAATCAGATCCTCCATTAATGGCATGAAAGACATTTTCCAAATTTTCACCCATCAAATCTTACTGAAAATAATATTTTATGCTTCCATGGCATAGAGGGTGTCGAGACCTTTCCAAAAATTCTTCTCTTTCTCAAATCTAAGCTTCCAGTCAAAAGATATGGCCATTTGAAGATCAGGGTCAGGCATTTAACGTGAGCTCTCAATATTTAAAAGAGTTTGTCCATATAAGAACCACGTGGCAGCCTCACACATCTTGAAGATTCAGCCCCTTCCTTTCACTTTTGAGATTGCACCGAACTGACATGTGGCGACTTCCGTGGGCTCCTTGGTTTCCTCAGTATTCTTTCTAATTCCCTCCTATTGGGCGAGACATTGTGTCTTAACTGAGACACGTGGAGGCTTCGTGCTTGTTTGGAAAATGCCCCCATATTTTTCCTTTGAAGTTGCACGGATGAGACACATGGCTCCTTCCACAGCTTTGTTCAGTTTCTTTGTGTTTTGGTTAAGTCCCTTTTGTTTGACGGGGCCATATGTCTGACCCTAGAAACGTGTAGGCTCAACACACATTTAGGAACCTACTCTGAATTTTACTTTTGAAGTTGCGATGCGCTGACACATGGCTCCTTCCATTGACTCTGCCCTGTTTAGAATTTTCAACGGTCGATTCTACCTTTTCGGGCTATAGGACACGTGGTGAGCCTGCGCTCATTTAGGGGAATGCCTTTGGATTTTCTTTTTGAAATTACACCGATGAGGTGCGTGGAGGCTTCCACTTACCTTTTGCACTTAGCCAATTTGAGCCTACTCCCTTTTCGAGTGTGGGAGACATGGAAGGCCAACACTTGTTTGAGTCTCCACTTTGGGTCATGCCTTTAAAATTGTGTTGATGTGACATGTGGCACCATCTACTGGCTCTCTATACTTAGCCAATTCGGGCCTCAATCCATTTGACTTCTTTTGGACCCAATACACGTGGAGAGTCTGCACATGTTTGGGAACCCACTCTTTGGACCCAGCCTTGGTGTTGCGCCGATGAGACACGTGGAGGCTTATATCTGACACCTTTATACTTAGTCATTTTAAACGGTCATCTCTATTCCCTTTACGGACTTAGGACACATGGAAGCCTCACACTCGTTTGGGAACCCACTCCGAGATTTTCTTTTTTAAAATTACACCGAGTTGATGCACGTGGCTCCTTCCGAGGGTCTATGACTTTTCAACAACTGATGAAACCCTGTGGGCTCACGGGCCCACACTTGAAAACTGCATGCCATTTTTTGAAAAGTGTAAAAGTGTCCAAAGTTCCCTGCATACCCATTTGGCCCACATTTACACTTGGGAAAAATTTCCTCCACAACCCTGCAAACCCGCTTTTACACTCGAGTCATCCCCGAGCCCGTCAGGCCCACATTTTCCATGTTTGGGCAAAAAGACATGTCTGGGCCCGTTAGCTCACTTTTTCCACTTTTCATAAGGAATCCTTCTCGGGCTCGCAATTATACTTGTGCCTTTTTGCGAAAAGTGCAAAAATGTCAAAATGTCTCCCGTTGGCCCGCCAGTCCACAATTTCCATTGGCAAAAAATGTTCCCTAGGCTTGCCAGCCTGCTTTTGGCAAAAACATCCTTCTAACGCTCACGTCGGCCCGTAACTTGAGAAATATGAAGAGTTAGAAGGACTTCTTTATATCATTAGAAAGGGGGAAAAATTCCTATCTAATGGAGATGCTTTTAAGGGGCCTTAAGTGCTTAAAACATATAAAAATTCAGAGTTAAAGCACAAAAGGGGGAAAATGGTGTTAGTTGACCCAAAATAAGTGTGAGCTTATTTTGGTCAACAATTTTGCGACTCATGGGAATTGCCTTCTTGCTAGGTGAAAATACCAGTGGCCTTGAAGCATCCATTGGGCATGGAGTCTTCCTAGTAAACAAAAGTCTAATATGAACTTTGAAGATTTGATCCTATGAGCCTCTTGGGAACTGTTGGAACTAGAGTTAGTCTCACCGAATGCCATTTCCAATATACTGTGCATAAGCAACAAAAACACCACACCACACACTATGTACAAAACTAAAAATCATACATGCTCCAAGTGGAACATGCAGAGTGCACAAAAAAAATTCTTCTGCTAAAAACAAAATGTACTCCTACTCCTACACTAACCAAAGAGAAAGGGGAACTCAAACAAATCTTGCAGCTGGTAGGGAGAAGTAGCTTCCATTTCTCAAGAGGGGTATTCATTGATCTATAGGGATCTAAAATGACTCTACTTTATCAAATTAGCCAACAAAAAGAAGGAAAAAAAATATACATGGAGGTTCTGTCTGTTTAGTGACAGGACCGCCGCCCTATGCATGGCGGCGGTTACAGAACCACTGCCCTACCAAGGCGGCGGTCCTGTGACCGCTTGTCTACATTGGGCAGCAGTCTTGGCTCTTGCAGATAGAAAATAAAATATGACACGAATAGTCCTAGAATTCCAAAGGGTGTCCATGTCTCTTCTTCTGCATGACTTTTCCCATTCTCCAGTGCACATGAGAAAATGAGAAAGACTATAAATGCATGTTATGGAAGAGAACAAACACATCGAAGCATGAAGTAAGTGAGTAAGAAGCTCTTAGTGTTGAAATTGTGATTTGTAGAAGCAAGGAGTAATTGAGTCAGAGCAAGCAAGTAACTGCCAATAAAAGTGGGAAGAAAGAGCAATTGCCCTTCCCGACCAGTTTTTCCTCCTCTGGAGGTTTTCCAGGATAAAATTATTGGTGTATGAGTCTATATTATTTCCCTTTCTGCAAATTTTTGATTCTAAGCACAAGTATAATTCATTCACTAGCTATCTCTATTATTTTCTAATAGAAAGTAGAACAACAATGATTAATTGTGATTCTCTAGATAATTCCAAAGTTGAAGATTTTACAGATCATTTTGGTATCAGAGCTAACAATTATCTAGGACTATGGTATTCGCTCTTGGATTTGTATGACAGTGACGAGATCTAAAGGCGAAGAGGCTTTACCTTGCGATCAAAAAATTTCTACAAAGAAGTGGAAACGAAGAATTCGGGGACAAATGGAGGAAGAGAACTTGGTCCGTAGAATCGAGATGTTGGAGACCATGATGGATATGATGTTTAGAAGGAAAGAAGAGCTTGCTGATTTATAGAAGAAAACTTCTTTCAAACAAGACTCCATAGAATCAGTGGGTCGGGGCGTAGCTAAAAAGTTTGGCATAGGAAGGAGCCACCATGAGGAAGTTATGGGGAAGAACATGAAGAAGAGACTTCTAACACAAGAGAAAAGGTAAAATCTGATCATACTCCTTTTAAAGTTGAAATGGAAGTTGAGATTAAAATATTTGAAGGACAAGTAGATGCAGAGTTGCTTGATAAATGGTTAAAATAGTTAGAAGTCTAGTTTAGCATCCATAATGTCATTAAGGCATAGAGGATCACCTTTCCACGTCTCAAGATGGAGAGACATGCTCTGGTTTGGTGGGAAACCCATCTAGCCACTTGTGAAAAGAAAAAGTGTCCTATTGTGAAATATTGGCAAGAATTTAAAGAAATACTTAGAGCTAAATTCTATCCTATTGGCCATAATACTGGCCAAATGATTAAATGGCAGCATTTTAGACAAGGCAGTGGTCAAAGTGTGCATGACTATACTACAGAGTTTCGGAGGAAAGCCATGTTGCTTAACATGGACTTGGAGGATGAGGATATTCTGACCAAGTACTCGGGAGGACTTCACACTCACCTTCGAAGAAAATTCATCTCCACAAAACCCAAAGATCTCAATAGAGCATGCATACAAGCGTACTAGATAGATGATGAAAAGAAGCAAGGAGAAGCAGAGCCAAGGGTAAAGCAATCAACAAATCAGCAGAAGAAAAATTTTGGGCAAACAAGTAACAAGGGTAAGTGGAAAAGGAAAGGTAAACAAGCTACCACTACTTTTAATACTTGTAAATATCTCAAGAATTTTTGCAAGAACTATGATATCAATGGTCATATTGATGCTACATGTTGGAAGTTGCATCCGGAGTTGCATCTGAAGAACCAAACCAAGGACACAAAGAAGTCCATGACAGCTGTAAAAATAGAAGGGGAGGTGGAAATCGAGGATGACTCTGATGTAGATGAGAGGCTTGGATGCATGGCCACCAACATAGAAAGCCATGAAGAGGAGATGAGTAGACTATTCCAGATCAAAATCTAGATCAAGAGAACTAAGGTAAATGCTTTGGTTGATACCAGTTCTCAATCTAAGTTGATTTCTGAAGCAGTTGTAACAAATCTTGGTCTTGAGACTTGCGAGCATCCACACCCTTATCCTTTGGGTTGGGTGAAGAAGGGTGCTGAAATTCAGGTAACAAGATGTAAGGTCAAGTTTGGGATAAATTCTCAATATATTGATGTTTTTTAAGATGACGTTATTCCACTTGATGCTTTTGATGTTGTATTTGGGAGTCCTTACTTGTATGTTAGGGATGCTATATTTATGAGGAAGGAAAACCGGTACAGATGAATCAAGGATGGGATCAGATACAACATCCAGGCACACCAACGTAAGACACAGGTTACTATGGTAAGTGTTAACCAAGCAAAACGACTTATTCAGGAAAATCATAATCAATTTTGTTTACTTTTATTGAAGGATAAACAAGATGGGGTATAAGTTGTGGAGATTTCTAACCAGGGAAAGCATGATTTGGATAGTATTATTTAGTCTTTTCAAGAATTATTTCAGGCTCCTAGTGGGTTACCACCAAAACGGGAAGTAGAGCATGAGATTCAACTATTTCCAGAATCCCCTCTACTGAACATCGGGTTGTATAGGTAATCCTTGCTCAAGAGTACTAAAGAAAAGAAACAACTCCAGGAACTACTAGACCAAGGGGTGATACGTCTGAGCACCTCACCACGTGGTTCACCTATTGTGATGGTGCTAAAGAAGGATGGTTCTTGGAGAATGTGCATCAACTATCGTGCTTTGAACAAGATCGCCATAAAGAATAGATATCCACATCCCCGCATAGATGATCTCTTGGACTAGCTTAAGCATGCCAAATTTTTCACGAATTTGGATCTCAAGCCAGGTTATCACCAAGTCAGAATAAAGGAGGAGGATATATGAAAGACTGCCTTCAAGACAAAACAGGGTTTGTATGAATGGTTAGTACTTCCTTTTGGGTTATGCAATGCACCCACTAAATTTATGAGATTGATGAATGATGTAATGCAGGATTTCATAGATTTATGTGTCATTATATATCTAGATGATATATTGATTTTTAGTGCCACATGGGAAGAACATCTAACTCATTTGCAGCAAGTCTTGGAAGTTCTCAAGGAGAAACAACTACTTTGTAATATGAAGAAATGTGAATTTTTAAAACAATCACTTGTCTATCTTGGGCACGTGGTTAGAGGAGGAGAGCTACGAGTGGATATAAAGAAGGTGGAAGCCATCACTAATTGGCCAACACCAACAAGAGCCATAGAAACTAGGAGTTTTGTGGGAGCAGTACAATACATGCGGAAGTTCATTCTGAGCTTCTTCGCAATCATAGCACCTCTACACATAGTGGCCGCAAAGAGTAAGATTTTTGATGGGCATAAGAAACAAGACAAATCCTTTGAGTTATTGAAATACAAGAGTAGTCATGCTCCAGTACTTTCTCTTCCTAATTTGCAGCAACCTTTTTAAGTAGAGACAAATTTCAGTGATTACGTCATGGGCGTGGTGTTGCTTCAAGGAGGTAATCATGTATATTATCATTATGAAACTTTCACTTCAGTAGTTAAAGGATATTTATTATATGATAAGGAAATGTATGCACTAGTTCAGGCAATTAAATAATGGAAGCATTATTTGTTGGTTAATTAAACTATTGTGCACATTGACCACAAACCTCTCCAGTATTTACAAGCATAGTCTAAATTACAGCAGGCAAAGCACTATAAATGGATGAGGTTGCTTCAGCAGTTCCATCTGGTGATTAAATACAATAAGGGTAGTACAAACTTGGTGGCAGACATGTTGTCTAGGCCACCCACACAGGATAATTTTTCCTATTTGGCCACTATCTCTCAGATCGAGCCCTTCACAAAGGAAGCTTACGGAGAGGCATATGCCCAAGATAAAGACTTTGGGGTGACATTTCAGCAGTTGTAGTCCCAAGGGGCTGAAAGGATAGGGATTGAAGATTTTTATCTCAAAGACAGGTTGCTCTACCGATGGGGGAAGCTTTGCATGCCAAAATAAGAGTGAATTCTATTGATGAGGGAAGCACATAACTCGAAATTAGTGGGATATTTCAGTGTTGGTAAGACCCTAGCCCACTTGCAAAGGTACGTGTATTGGCCCAATACGCAAGAAGAAGTATCAAAATTTATACGGGGATGTAAACTTTGTCGTACTAGCAAGCCTAAGACTAGGAAGGAAGGTTTGTATATGCCTTTGCTAGTACCTACTCGTCCATGGGAGGACATTTCTATGGATTTTATAGGAGGATTACCTATGTCTAAACATAACCATGACTATCTCTATGTTTTTGTTGACATATTTAGTAAGATGTGTATTCTTTTGGCATATAAAAATATAGAAAAAGCACATGAGGTGGAAAATATTTTCTTTCCTAATGCATGGGTGCATTTTGGTTTGCCAAAGTCTATTGTTTCCGACAAGGATTCTAGGTTCTTGGGGAAATTTTGGACTACTTTGTGGGACAAGATGGATACCATGTTTCATAGGAGCATAACTTTCCATCCATAGATAGATGGACAAACAGAGGTGGTAAACAGGACTTTGGTATAGTTGATTAGAGGGTATAACAGGAAATACCCAAGGGCTTGGGATGAGTCCTTAGTCTACATTCAACATTCCTAAAACTAGGCAGTACACACATCCACTATGAAGTCACCATTTGAAGCATGCTTTGGATATCTACCTACAAATACGTTGGACATAGTAGTTAGACAGAATGATGAGAATGATACACGAGACACAGAGGTGACTAAAGAAAACAAATTCATTGAGAGGATCCGGAAAATCCATCTCAAAGTCAAGGAACAACTAGGGAAATCTCAGGCCAAGTACAAAGCTAGGCACGAACAACATAGAAGGGAACATAAGCTACATGTTGGAGATAGAGTTTGGCTTTACTTGAGCAAGGAGATACTACAAGGTCAAGCAAGGAAGCTCAAGCCATTACGATATGGACCCTTCACCATATTGGAGCAGGTTGGAGAAAACGCCTTTCGACTTGATTTTTCATCATTCATGAGGATGTACTCTATAGTAAACTATGATAACTTGAACCTATATGGGCCATCCATGCTAGATGAAGATTAAGAACTAAAGTTGCTACCTTCCATTGAGAATTGCGTCTTGGACTTACAAGGTGAATTGGAGGAGGATGTAGTACTGCAGAAAAAGGTTAGAGAGACTAGGAGAGGTCCACAAGAGTCTTGGAAAATTGGACTGAAAGGAAAGACCCTAAGTCAGGCCCGATGGTACCTGAAGGAGCAAGTGAGGGAATTATTTCCTCATCTACTCCCCCACTAAGCTTTTGTGGGACCAAAATCCTCCTAAGCAGGAGAGCTATGATCCATAGGGATCCAAAATGACTCTACTTTATCAAATCAACCAACACGAAGAAGGAAAAAAAATATACACAGAGGTTATGTCAGTTTAGTGATAGGACCTCCGCCCTATGCAGCACAGTGGTTACATAACCGCCACCCCACCAGGGTGGCGGTCCTAGGACCACTGGTCTGCGTTGGGAAGTGGTCCTAGCTCTTGCTGATAGAAAATAAAATATGACGCGAACAGTCCCAGAATTCCAAAGGGTGTCCATGTCTCTTCTTCTGCATGACTTTTCCCATTCTCCAGTGCACATGAGAACATGAGAAAGACTATAAATGCATGTTATGGAATAGAACAAAGGAATCAAAGCATGAAGCAAGTGAGTAAGAATCTCTTAGAGTTGGAATTGTGATTTGTAGAAGCAAGGAGTAATTGAGTTAGAGCAAGCAAGTAACTAGGAGGAAGTGTGAGATATTATCTACTTCTCTTTCATACTTATTGTAATTTATGTACTTATTATTGAATTGGCCAATAAAAGTGGGAAGAAAGAGAAATTGCCCTTTCCGATTGGTTTTTCCTCCTTTGGAGGTTTTCCAGGATAAAAGTTTTTGTCTATGAGTCTATATTCTTTCCCTTTCTACAAATTGAAGTTGCGCAGACAAGACACGTGGCTCCTTCTGTAGCTTTGTTCAATTTCTTTGTGTTTTGGCTAAGTCCCTTTTATTTGGCAGGGCCATATGTCTGACCCTGTGGACTTAGAGGCTAAGCGCACATTTGGGAACTAGCTCTGAATTTTACTTTTGAAGTTGGGTTGTGCTAACACGTGGCTCCTTTCGCTGGCTTTGCCCTGTTTAGACTTGTCAACCACTGATTCTTCCTTTTCGGGCTCTAGACATGTGGCAAGCTTGTGCTTGTTTGGGGGCTGGCTCTGGAATTTCTTTTCGAAATTATGTTGATGAAGCACGTGGATGCTTTCTCTTACCTTTTGTACTTAGCCGATTCGAGCCTGCTCCCTTTTCAAGCATGGGACACGTGGAAAGCCAACACTTTTTTGAGTCTTTGCTTTGGTTCACGCCTTTGAATTTACACTGATGCGACATGTGGCATCGTCCACTGGCTCTCTATACTTATTTGATTTAGGGCTCGATCCATTTGACTTTTGTTAGACCCAAAACACATGGAGAGTCTATGCACGTTTGGAAACCTACTCTTTGGACCCGACCTTGCTGTTGCGCCGATGAGACACGTGGAGGTTTCTACCGACACCTTTATACTTAGTCATTTTAAATGACCGTCTTTGTCCCCTTTTTGAACATAGGACACGTGGAAGCCTCACACTCATTTGGGAACCCACTATGTATTTTCTTTTTGAAATTGTGTCAAGTTGACGTGCGCCTCCTTTTGAATGTCTGCAACTTTTCAACGGTTGATGAGACCCCACAGGCTCATGGGCCCGCACTTGAAAATTGCGCCATTTTTTGAAAAGCGTAAAAGTTCCAAATTTCCCTGCAGGCCCGTCGACCCACATTTAAACTTGGGAAAAATTTCCTCCATAGCCCCACAAACCCGCTTTTACACTTGAGTCATCCCCGGGCCTACCAGCCTGAATTTTCCATTTTTGGACAAAAAGACATCTTCAGGCCCGTTGGCCCGCTTTTTCCACTTTTCATAAGAAATCCTTCTCAGTCCCATGGACCCACAATTATAAAAGTGCAAAAATGTCAAAATGTCTCCCGCCGCCCCACCGGTCTGCAATTTCCATTGGCAAAAAAACCTTCCCTAGGCCTGCCGACCCGCTTTTGGCAAAAAATCCTTCCAAGAGTTATAAGGACTTATTTATATATCTGGAAAGGGGAAGAAACTTATGGCCCACACTAGAACATGACGCGGTAGAGTATGTGCACAAATTTCATAAATGTCAAGAGTTCTCCCACGAGATCCACATACCGTCACAAGCCTTGCAACAAATTACAACCCCATGGCCCTTCTCCATGTGGATTTGATAGGAAATTTCTCTCCCTCATAAACAGATGGCCATAACTTCATAATCACGGCCATAGAGTACTTTACTAAGTGGGTAGAAGTCATGCCTCTTGCCACCATACATAGCTCTGTAATTGCTAAGTTTATTTTGAACCAGATCATTTGTAGGTACGAGATTCCACATGTCATTATCTCAGATAATGACACATCTTTCAAAAAATACAAAGTACGTAAATTGTGCGCAAAGTTCAAAAAAGGTCATCACACAGCTTCCCTTTATTATCCTCAAGCCAATGGATAGGATGAGGGTACGATGAAGACGTTGAAGTCCATTCTTCTTAAAACTGTTAAGGAGAACAAATGAGATTGGAACATAAATATTTTTCCGGCCTTGTGGGTCTATCGGACATTAGTTATAACACCAATAGGGGCAACCCCATTTTCTTTGGTGTTTGGTGTGGAAGCAGTCTTACCGCTCAAAGTCGAAATACCTAGTCTCTGTATTTCACTGCAAGGAATCCTAGGAAATGAAGGCTATTAAGAAGCATGAATCTCTCAGTTAGAAAGTCTTGATGAGGCTAGAATCAACACTGAACAACAACACAATGCTTACGCTGACCACATGGCTCGGTAATATAAAAAGAAGGTCTACGAGCATGAAATATATGAGGGAGATTTGGTCTTAAGACTTGATAGCTGGATAGACAAAAAGATCGAAGAAGGAAGGAAATTCAGACCCAGGTGGTTGGGTCCATATTGAGTGATAGAAGACTACAATAATAAAATATCTTCACCTAAAGAGGTACTACACATGATCCATTAGGATTTTTAGTTGTACATTACTGCATCTACACTGTATTCTCATCTGCCAATTCATTATGTAAAAATTTGTGATCAAGGGAATTATTGTTATGGAAATTCCTAAAAACTTCTAAACACAACAACAAAACATTAAAATCATATCTCTTCAAATTCCCATGGTCTCATCAATTGTTTCTGAATCGTTCATCAATACAAACAAGATAGGAAAAAGTTTTGATTGTAACCATAATAAAGTTGCATACTTGGTTCTACTTTTGGTCTCTTTCTAGATTAGTTGTCTTTGTCCATATTCTGTTCTAGAAGGTTCCTGGTGTCACATCTATCCCGTATGCATCTCTTTGGAAATAAGAACATTCTAAACATTTTTCCTAGATAAGTAAGTCAAATGTAAATCCACAAAAAATATTTATTTTACACATTTCTTTTCCCTACCAACCTTCGATGTTGAGCCTGCATCTCTTACTCATGATATAGGGTTAGGAAAGAAGAGAAATTCCCTTACTCACCTATGCTTTGTCCACAGTGAAGAGACCATACTTCCTACTGGTAGCATGAGGAAATGTTTGGGGGGTCTCTTTGATAAACTTGAAAGTTATAAACAATCCATTCAAATATTGTATAATCACAAGTCAAAAAAAAAGTGAATTAGCTGTCCAAAATTTCAAAAGAATTTAAAACCCCAAAACCAAATTTAGTCAACCGAGTGGCCATTTACAGATATAAGTCTAGATAAACTAGAAAGAAGATCACAATCTAAACTATGAAGTAACTTGAGTAGGCTGAGGTTGTAGCGTCTCAGTTTGTTTTTGTCAAACCTTTGTCTTTCTCTCATCACTACCATTCAAAAATGTTTCATAACTTGTGCCCTTTCTGGCTTTTGGTGTTGAGCCCTCACATCTTACTAGTTATGTGGAGTTAGGAGTGAGGCAAGTACATTTACTTGTTATATCATTGTACCACCACGTTTTTCCAAGACAACATGAAGTACCAAAGATTGCTTGAAGAAACTAAAGCTCAACATCACATTCTGTTTGCATTATCATATATCAACATTATAAAATACGAAAAGAAATCATTTTGTTATCATTCATATCCACTGCATGCATTCTGAAAAAGTATAGAAAAATGAAAATTCTAAACATCTAGAGTACACATGTGAGAAAACCCAAAAGGGAGTAAAGTCAGATACAATGGAATACCGAACCAAAAATAGGAGTCTGAATATATCATGGTAAGTCAATTTTATATACAATGCCATCACACACTAGGCGTGGTCAAAACGCTCGTAATGAGCCCGAGATATACAAAAAATATCATATAGTGCCCGAAAAAATTAAAACAAAGCAATAAGTAGCCCAATGGCCTATCAATCCCTGTGGGATCCCTCAGATGGTGCACAGCCATGTCTAGGGCACCTGCTACATCTACAACGATGTTGGGAATGAACTGAATGGTGTGAGTGCTCGTGGTGATGGTTGTCGGCTATGGTCTCATTACGGGAATAGCTCTGCCTCCTCAAATGCTCGGCGGTCTCATATCTAGCCACCTAGGTATGAAGGGAGGTCACCACCTTTGCTATCCTCCAAACAGGAGAAAATATGTCAGTGTGTCTACCAACTTTTAATGGCTGGCCTGAGTCAACCATCAAATCAGCTTGGGTCTTCTCTGAGGGGGTCAGCAGGGTGTCCACGCACACCCATTGAATGAGCTCTCACCACTCCTGTGCAGTCACTGCAAGCAAGATAAGAAGAAGAAACAATGAGTTAGAAAACCACAAAATGTAAATAAAAATAAAGTACCCAGCTAACATTTCCAATTAACATAGTTGAGATAAGAGTATCAAACATACTTGGATCTCTAGAAATCCAGGTAGAATCATTGGTTATTATTGCTTCTAGTGGCTCTAGGGCCTCCCTAAAACTAGAGGCCAAACATTTTCCTATCACAGACTCATCATCCCCCTCCCCATCTCGAGGAAGTGGCTCCTCTAAGACCAAGGTCTCTCTCTCTGCACTTGTATCCTTGTGTGTTTCTCTCAGCATATCCTAAGTGTCATGCCACTCAGATTCACTCTCCTCCTCCTCCATACGGGCTACCTCTCCATCTTGTACACTGCCCCCATAATCCTCTACCTACGTCTCCTCTCTGAATGACAGCTCATAAATCTCGTCTCTCGTGTACTCCTTAGAGTTGGAGTCTACATCAATAGGATCATCCTCCTCTCTATTGTGAGTAGGAGCGGCTGTAATATAAAGTAAAGGTGCTCGAGGGGCACCATCTTCCCTTCAAACACAAACCACACTCCTAAATACAATAAGAACACCTGGGGTAACCACTATCCAGCCGAGATATCCTCTAGGGCCCTTCCAGGCCTCCTGAATGGTCTTGTAGACCGGTACCACTGGGGAAGCATATCAACATAAGGGAGGCCAAAATCTTGAGAAACCTAATCAAATGGGTGAGTCTCGACTCTCCCTTCCCTGTCAACTAACTGACCTGTGGTAAAGAAAGCTACCATTGTGGTCACCTCATGTCCCCATAACCCTACCATATCCTGGAAGGGTGCGGACATCATGTGTGTTGTGGTTAGAGAAGCTATTGGTTGGTGTGGTGTCCTAAGAACTGACATAGTTGTCCACCTCATTGCCCAGATAGCCCCTGGATCCAATACTGGTATGCCCCTACCGTAGGGGGTGATGTGCTCATATACCCATCTCATAACAAGAGTGGGGTGGCTCAGTGACTGCCCTTGTAATAG
Source organism: Taxus chinensis (assembly GCA_019776745.2). Taxonomy (NCBI): domain Eukaryota; kingdom Viridiplantae; phylum Streptophyta; class Pinopsida; order Cupressales; family Taxaceae; genus Taxus; species Taxus chinensis. The sequence continues at coordinate 256,970,015 of CM034147.1, read as the reverse complement.
GACTACCTTGTACAAGTCATGGTAGGTATTCCTTAGGATGTCTTCTCCTAAGGCATACTTACAGCCATGCCCCTTGATCTTTGTGATAATAGGAGCCCAGCAATAGAGAATGGTATTTCCTCCCTTGGCCCCAATCAATCGCGACGATAAGATACCCATGATGGCCCTCCGGATGATAGGAATAGGAGAAGAAGAAATGGACCAAAAATTCACGCCCTTCTTCAAACCAAATGAGACAACAGAGTCTCCCATGTATATATCCCACTATGTCATCACCACTTTGGATCCCTCTATCTCCAGATTTAGTCTCCTCCCAAGAATCGAGAGCCCAAGAATGCGGTATACATCCTCCATGGTGATGGTCCACTCACCCCTAACACAAGGAAATCAGAAAGTGTTCTGGTCTACATCCCAGTAGGAAAAAAAGTCACACAATATGTGACTAACATGGGCAACATGGGGTACCCGTGGAATCCTCTACATACCTTCCCTCTATAGAATGTCCATCTCACCCTAGGTTAGCTGATCCAAAATCCTAGGGAGCCAATCAAACTCCCTCTCTTGACTTCAACATATGTATTCCTCCTTCTTCTGCATTCACCAAAACATGGAAAAAGATAAATTTAGTAACGTATATCACAGGATAAGCTCACCAAAAACATGAAAAAACATCAAAAATAAAAAACAAATGAGTTAATGCACGTTTTGGTCATTATGTTAAAAACCGCCGCCCAGTGCAAGGTGGCAGTCCCATGACCACCGCCCTGCTTTGGATGGTGGTCCTGAGCCAATTTTCCAAACGTGCCCTTAACCCTAAAAAATGCTCAAAAACCCAAAAAAAGACCATGTGAGACAAAACAAAAGACTTCTCTATAGGTGCCCCCCCTAGAGACTCATTTAACACAACAAATTTTGAAAATAATCCCCCCTAGCTAAACTTTTCAAACATTTTACATTTTAGGTATGAAAAGGCAAAAGTGGAAAAAACCAACCTTAGACCACGTTGGTCGATCTCCCACTTGTGGAGGAACATGTATATCCCTATATCCCCGCACAAATGGTAAGTCCTCTTGTTGTTTTAATTTAGTGTTTATTCCTCAATATTTTATCTATCTGCACTCGAGTCTTCTCTTCCTCTTGCAGGTAGCAGGAGTTTGGATGATGACATTTCGACACATGAATGTGTCAGGTATAGCTTATAACTCCCCATTTCAGGAATGCCATACTCAGACTCTACGTTCTACAACTTTTCATGGCTATAACGCTTCTCTAAGGGGGAAATATGTACGTACCCAAAATTACATGTGCTACATTATCGAAAAATGGTTAGAATCCCTAATGATGATTTAAGTCCTTTCGAGAAGGTGTTCAAGCTCTAAAACCCATTCACAGTGTATATTTGTAGCCTAGATATCCTTATTTAGCCTTTATATCCTTCTTTTTTAGCTCCCCGATTCTTTCTATGCATGTTTTGACCTTTAGAGCAAGGACCACCGCCCCGCCTGTGTGACAATTCTGAAACTGCCGCCAAGGCAGGGCGATGGTCTTGCTCGCTTTTTTGAGATTCCGTCATGCGTGTTTCTAACATTCGACGCTTCATTTAACTTCACTTTTAGGATGCAACTGTGAGACAAAATGTCTAAAATTAGTTTTGATTGCTTGGTTCTCCTTCCCTCTTCTATTTTTAAATAGATTTAATTAGTTGGAACTACCTCTTCTTACCTTGTGCATGAAGGCACATCCTAACCCTAGCTCTTATATATTCCATGATTGTATTCAAGCAAAATCCCTGAGAATTTTTGTGTGTCTTGTATTGTATTGCTACCACAATCTTACTAGGAATTACATATCCAAACTCATATCTCTTGTTTAATCTCTCTTTTACTTGCATTGCATCCAAATTGCCTTCAAGCTACCATTGCTCAAGCACCATCCTCTTATTTTTATTTTTGCATTCCCAATCCCTTGGACTCATATGAACACTTAGAGAAAGAAAGGAACAAATTGAGGGGATTGCTGATGGTGAATCACAGCACCCCTGGATGTCTACAACTTGATGGGTTGAGACTCTCAGTGCGATTGCATAACATGGAGCTTTTCCCAAGTGTGGGACCTCACGAAATCAGAAAAGCTCTCTAGATGAAGGCCGGTTCCTATTCCTCTGTTTAGATGCACACGTAACAATGCAGAGGTTTTACTCAAAACCTAAACTAAATTTCCAAGGAGACAGGGTAAGAAGATGCATAAAATAAAACCTAAACTACAAAGGTGATGCACCGAGGAATGAAGAACACATGTCTTGCCAATAAACACAAACCATAAAAATGCAATGCAAGATCATACACAGATAACCAGATTCGCAGTGAAAGATCAGGAGGATGCAAATGAACATAGAGAGGGTTGAGAATCATCCACAGACATGCATTATTTGCTCCAAGATTGATACAATACACTACAAAATGCCAAGAGGCAAAGTTGCATTACAGTTTTAAATGGGAGGTTTGAACTCCACAAATTCACCTACCAAAGAGAAGAAGGGAGAGGCAAAACAAGAATGTCCAACCTTTAGAAATAATCCCCTCCTTACAATTTATAGGAAGAATGAGAGAGGGAAGAGAGAGGAAATCCAAATCTACCCCAACCACCTCTAGGTTGCATTTAATTCATCTCATTATGGTGGTAGGTGAGAACCCTAGCAAACCCCAAAAGTGGCGAATTGTATTGTGCATTTTTAAGAATTTGTTCCCACCCAAGATTTCCGAAAAGTCCAACCTTGCGTTAATCCGAGCTCCTTGTGAAAAGTTATGGCCATCTGAATATTTGGGTCAGGGTCTGCTTCCTGTCAGCGCTCAAAATGTTGCGCCTCCTGAAGGTGCACCTTGGCGCATCCATCCTTATGTCGACATACCTTTACGTGTGCCAAGGCATGAATTTCTTCGTGTCGACATCCCTTGTTGTGCACCTTTTACCTGCGCCTTGGCACATCCATTTTCGTGTCGACACTCTTTGATGTGCGCCCTTTACCTGCGCCTTGGCACATCCATTTTCGTGTCGACACTCTTTGCTGTGCGCCCTTTACCTGCGCCTTGGCGAATCCATTTTCGTGTCGACATCCTCTTACCTGCGCCATAGGCTGTTGGTGACGTAATAAATATCAGGATCTGAGTTTCTTTGATTTCCATATTCTTCTGCTTGTCTATATCTACCCAGGGGGGAAGATATTTACAACAGGGATAGATACTGATACAACTTGATTTGCCAAATCTCTTGCTCATTCAGGTTAGAATTGTGTACTTGTTTGCTTTATTTATCAAATTATCAATTTAAAATCATTAGTTTCAATTACATATCAAATAGAGTAGTAAAATTGTTCATTTTAATTAATTAGATAATCACAAGTAGATCAGATCATTAGAAAACTTTCTCTTTGACATTACAAAGGAAGTTGTGGGGAACAATAGCTTTTCTAGAGTTATGAATTGTTCTTCATTTATGAGGTAGGGTTTGAAGGGTTCTTGTTTAGATTAGGTTATTTTTTTTAGGTTTAAGTTCACATATCTACACAAGTAATTAGTTACATCTAATTGATTACTTGTATTTAATTTGTTTATTAGATTAGATGCATTGTTTAAAAACCAGAAAAGATTAAAAACATTTGCTTTCATTAGATTAGTTTGTCTTCATTACTTTGTTCTGATATACTGTGAAAATAAAAAAAACATAGATTAGATTTCCTTTGATATGTAGTTTTGTTATTTAAAACATTTCAACTCATTCCGCATGACCATCAACGGTCCACAACAAGAGAAGACATATAGTTGTGACCCTTGGTCCCACAACCCAATGGGCCGGAATTGATAACTGACATTGATACAAGTTTTTGTTTGACATTTTTACACACACTTTCCACTTTTGCTGAGAAAATAGAACAACTAAATATGCTAAACATCGCTGCTAATCAAGCCTATGACTATTGGACTGCTCCTGGCAACATGGTTTGATTACACGTATACCATATAAGGGCCACATTCTCCATGAGTCTTCGGTTGTGATCCTCAAGTACCACAACCCAATGGGCCTACTGATTAATTAGATATTGACACTTTTTTGTGTACATTGGTATTCAGATCTTCACCACTCCCACCTGACATTATTACATAACTTTCCTTATTGAGCATAGCAGCCGATCAGGCTAAGAATTTTTGGACTAGACCGAAAAATCACCCATAGTCCCTGCGGCTCCACTACGCCTCTTGTCCTCACCTTCATGACCTTGTCTGGAAATCCATACAAGGTACATGCATGTCACTTTCCGCATATTCCAAAACCAAAAAACATAATCTCGACAGAACTCTACATTTACTGGAGTCTCCGAGCAGCTATCATATCAGATCATTCTATAACACCCGTATTCTTTTCCTTAGACTCACAAATCCTGATATTACATGTTGAAGACATAAGATTTCCTAGTTATCTTGTTTGCCACCACCACACTCACTTCCACTTCCATTCTACATTGGTTGTCTTTGCACGACCTCGAGAGGTTGGGTGTGAAGAAGGTCATGTGTTGATTTTCTATCGTACAGTAACTTACCAAAATAAACAACATAACCATCTACTTTGTCTTCAACATTTTCTCTTCCCTCTAAACCCTCTTACGTCTATATGTGCTTCATTGTCTTGCTTCTCCCAACACTATTTCTACTCTCATGCTCCCTATAGACATATCAATTGCACTACTCTAATGTGATTGCTAGCTTTTAGGATTGTGAATGAAATATTTCGTAATAAACATGATTTTAATATTTGAAGTTTCGTAAAACCCACTAAAAATCATAATTATGGTATAGTGAAAGTTCCTTTTTACCTAGAATTAAACATTTTTTATTCAACATAGACAATATAAATATTTTTGAAAGAGCCACCTTTTCCTTGTTAAGGAATGGCACAGATAGAACAAGAGCACAGATGGACCACATATCTGGTGCTTTGTATAAATTCAAAGAATACATATGTTGCATATATGTAAAGGATGAATAGTTTATTGGGACATTTTTCCATCTGTGTGGGAGGGGATAAAAGAAAATTCTTGACAACCTTGAAGGCCTCTTAACAATATTTGGTCCAAGTAAGGATGGTTTCCTTTTTTTAGTAGGTTTTTTATATGATAGACTGCATATGTAACGTTGGGCACGAACCTTTTATATATCTCGTATCTTCCCCAATAATTACCTAATCCAAGACTAGTTATTTGGAAAAACCATCTTGAAGATGACATGAAATTTGTTAGAGATTACTTGTATTCCATGCTTTAAGATGATGAATCGTACAATTTTTCCTTCTGTGACTCAAAATATGTACTTATCATGGAAAATCCCCCTTTTTCATGAGAGGAAGGGATATGTGCATAGGATTTGAGGTATTTTAGGATTTCTTCATTTTTATTAGCCATGTTAATGTTCATGATCCCTATATTATCTATCTTGACGTTTTATTTTTAAACCTTTATCACTTTCATGACAAGGGTTTGACCCTCGTCACCACTATGAATACCTCTAACAACACATAAAAGGGGTAGTAACAACACATAAAAGGGGTAGTAATGCATTTAAAAAGACTCTTTGATAACATTTGTGTACAATTGCATGTGTTTGGAATTTGTTTTGTAATCACTCAACACTTGAATAGAAATGTGTTAAAAATCACCAAAAATGCAAAATTTTAGAATCCCTATCTTTGAGATAGGAGTAATCCCACCAGTAACCCATCATACTCAACCATAATGTTTATAAATTCAAATTTGAGGAGAAAATTGAAAGGTATGATTCTTCCACTTGAGGAAAATTGATACATGTTTTTTCTTGTAACACAATTCTTTACAAACTTCGTTTAGAAATTTTTTTTAATGATCAAGATTGTGATATTTGGAATTTCATGTAACCCACTCGATATCATAACCTTGTTAATTAAATAAGAAGCAATAAGTAGAGGCAGAATGAGAGCATGGCTGGACCACATATCGCGTGCTTTGTCCAAGGATTTTGATTCTTTGTACTCTCATAGATCTGGAAAACTAATAGATGTATGAGATGCTGTGACCAGCATTATGGAAACAAAATCATGCTGGGAGAAACCTTTTATGGAGATCGGATCCTATGATCACTTTTGTTGGGATAAGTACTTATACTTGCACATACCTCACTAAATCCACCGAATCCAATTCTCAAACGGTACTTTGGCGTGTGAGAGGATCAAAACACATCTTTTCCCCGTGCTAACCGTAATGATCATATTTCTTAGTGTTAATTACATTGAAAGACATTTCCAAATGGGAAATTCATAGTATGTCATCATTGCACAAATGAATCCTCACCGTGGTTTGATCAGCTTTTAATTTATTTCAATTCTTGAAGCCTAAAGGTACTCCAATGTATATAAAGTTATGTAATACGAAACATAAAGTTAGATTGGTTGCACTTGCTCGAATCAGTAGTGTCTATAACCATGTTAATTGTCTATAACCATGTTAATTGTCTATCGGAACTCCAACTCGGCATATTGTGAATGCAAAAAACATTTGGCCTCCTAAATCGTTTTCGAGTGACGAGAAAAAGTTTCGATGATTATAAATTATAATAGTAAACTTGATTATGGGCCATAAAAACATAGCTTTCAAAAACCACGCATGATCTAGTGGACAATTTATTTCAAACCATAATATTAGCATAGATATCTTAAATACATCTATCTAAAAGATATTGAGAGATATCCTTCCATTTCTTTTAGATTAATGTATTTAAGATATCTATATTAGTTTATATGTTTTATTTATAAAACATATTTGAAAATAAAAACGAAAATAAAACTAACATAAAATAAAAAATACATTAAAAATAAAACTTAAATTAAATTTAACATAAAATAAAAATACATTTAAAAGTAAAAAGTAAATTTAAACTAATCTAAAAGTAAAAAATATACCTATTATTAACTGGGCACTAATTATCTTCACACTAAAAATAAATATAGTTACTTACATAAAAAATACATTTAAAATTAAAAAATAATATAGATCAATATAATAATATTATAGTTACTTACATTCACACTTATTATTTACTCCGAAGTGATTATCTACCAAAAATATTAATATCCCAACACTATTTATCTTGAATTTAATTCCCTAGTAATATCTTCCCAAAGTTATTTACCGATCCACACTTTTAAAATAACTTACATTTCTATATATAAATACATAATCATATATTTATTTTATTTACTAAAAATTCAATCGATTTTAAAAAATAAATTATTTTAACCATTAAATATTAGTCAGTAAATATAATTTTTTTCAATCAATGCATGCCACTCTTGCCTCATTATAGAACACCTCTAAGTGTCATAAATATAATTGATTATTTAAATATTAATAAATGTTACTAAATAGTTTATACAAATAAAAACAATATTTAATATATATTGAAGAGGATATTTATTTATTAATTTATTAAATTATTATTATTTATTAATATTCGAAATCATATTTAAATTTTTTCATACATATCTTCATAAATATTTATCAAACATACTCTCAAGGGGAAAAATAAGATTCCCCATACATGTGCTTGTTCTCTTGTTCTCCTTCTTTCTTTCTCTGTTTCCAGTTGAAGACAATCCCTTGAAAATGTTATTTCACTAAATACCCACTCTTATCCATCTTTACCAACTTATTTTACCTTCCATAGACTTGTTCTTCCTTAAATTTCTCATTTTCTTGATCAAACTATTACTTTTAGGACTGTACATAGTTTCTTGTGTCTCAAATTTAATCATATACCCCTCATTTATGGTTAAATATGATGTACCTTGATCAATCAAGGTTGTGACTCTGATAATTTCATCTTCTTTCTTTCCTTTTTGAATCATTTTCACCTTTTACAATGTTTTGTTTTGACCCTCTTCTATAATTTCTATATCATTTCCTTCTAGAATTGTTTTTGCATCCTTTTCTTGATTGTTTTCTTTATGTTAAATGCTTGATTGCTCCTTATCTTTGTCATACTCTGAAATTTGTCACAAATTATTCTTCACCTTCATTTTTTTCACTTGTACCTACAAAATTAAATCTCAAAGCAATGTTAGCATAAAAAACAAAAGGCTTGTAAACCTCATTCATCTTCCTCTTTCTCAGTTCTTCCTTGTCTTTCTTCTTAACCGCTTCACTCATCCTTTGTTTATCACTTCTTTCTACTTCATTATCAGATTTATTTATCACTAGACCTCTTTGTTGATACTCAAGCACTTTAGGATGTGCTTCACTTCTCTCTTTATCATCTATTTCATGTCTATCATCATCTTCATCATCTTTCACCTCATCTTGTACTAAAACCATATCTATCTCTTTATCAAATCCTTTGTTCAAAACTAACTTCTGAGGATTAATAGCCTTGGACAATATCCTTTCACATGCTTATTTACTTTGTACCAAAAACTTCTTAGTTATCATCATCATTACTAACCCTTCTTGTGCTCCTTGCTCACCTTTGAGAGGTAGAAGTGTGTGACTAACGCAATTTGCTAAAATGGTATAAGTATTCTTCTTTACATTATGGACTTCCTACTTGTCATACTGCCATGGGCTTCCTAACAAAACATGACAAACTTCCATGGGAACTAAATCACATTACACTTTTTCCTTATACCTACCAATTTGAAACTCTACTTGGTATTGTTCCCTAACCAAGATGTGATGTCTACTTTGCATCCATGATATTTGATAGGGGTTATGGTATTTTGTATTCTTTAATCCTAGCTTCTCTACCATCTCAAATGATATAAGATTTTCAATACTTCCACTATCAATAAGCACTTTACAAACTTTTCCTTTAGACTTGCATGCATTTTTAAACAAGTACCTTCTTTGAGTTACCTCTTCCATTTTTTTAATTGATTTTAAAAGAACTCTTCTACAAAAAAATTGACTTACATCTATCTTTTACAGTCTGATCAGAAGCTCTGTTTGAATTACTTTACTCTATATTCATCCCATAGCACTCATAGGCTTTGAGTCCTGCATACCTTTGACACTTATAACATCTACCTGCAAATGGTACTCTGGTTCTTATACCATATCTCTACATGTAACTCATCTTAGTCCTCATCTTCTTCTAAGTTTTTTCCATGTTGTCTAACCTGTTCATCACAATCTCCATCATTCTTTCCATCCTCTCTTCCCAATAAGACTATTTCATCTCACTTACTTGAACCATTTTGTATTCTCTTTCCTACAACCACTATTAAGAAATATTTTTTGTCTTCAAAATTTAAACTCTTACTCTGATACCAAATTATGTAGGATAACACTCAACTCAATCTAACCCACACGTTCAATAAGTTCCTACCACAACTCTTCACTAAACTCAGTACTAGAGAATCATGCTAAGCTCTAAAAAGGCTTGTAAATTTTCTTTAGTCTTGATTCCTTACAATAGTCTTCCCAAAAATATTTTTCTATCCCTGTACTTCAAGACACTATTATAATAATTTAACAAATGGGTTTAAAGCAATCAAACCTCCACTCTTCATTCACCTTGGCAAAGTGGCCTATTATGCTTCCAAGAAAGTAATTAATGTCATAATATTGCACATAGGGTTATATAATTGTTTAGATAATCTCACAAACTTATTTTATCTCCTTCTACCATCACCAAAGTTCTTGCAAATTTTTTGTTCCTAGTTCCATACAAAACTCTTCTTATCACACCTTTTCAATTTTGTTTGTTCAAGCCTAGTAATTTGGGGAAATCCTCCTCTGTGTATAATTTTCTTTACATGGGCCTTAAAACTTAAAAATAATATTTTTCTAATACCCATTTTAGGTATATTAAAGGCTGTGAATTTTCATGTCTAAATTCTAAAGAGATCTCATATTCTCTTTGTAATTGTACCTCTCAAAGTCGACCTTAAACTGTGTTTTAGGGGCTTTCCCTAGACTGTTGGAATTTTATCCATTTTTTATTAATGGAATTTTGAAATTCTCCTTATATCTCATCAAATAATCCCTTAGGATAATTTCTAAAAAAAATCATGCATTAATTTATTTGTTTGGGTCTTTAAATTGTCAACCCTATCTTCTTCCTCCTTGTATCTCACAGACCAATCCGGTTACTATTGTGCACTACAAATTTTAGAGACTAATTTTAACCATGAAACTTCATGAGATTGATTTCGATAAATTTCATGATTATAAATTTTAAATGTTGGAGTGCTAAATCCAAGTCTTAATCATTACACTCCTCATTGAATTCCAAAATTCTACTCCCAAAATGCTCTTCTACAGGATTGTAGACTTCCTAGGTGGCTGTGAGAATAATTTTCTTATAACCCCTCAAGATAATTTCACAATCTATTACTAATGACTAAGATGTAATGTGAAAAATACAAACCAAATCTTCCTCATATAGACCCTCCATTTAAATGACAATGTTCTATTTGGTGTTCACAATGAACATCTCCAAGTATCAGTCTAGACTTTTATGCACATCTTGATAATTATAGATCCTCAAACCTAAAAAAATTGGATTTTCCTTCAACAGACATATCCAAATATATATTATAAGTCTTGGATTTTATCTCTTTGTATAAGTCAAGAAAATCCAATTGTTATCTAAACCCTAATGAGAGTTTGTCTCAGACCTGAGAAGGGTTATTTGATTATCCAAGAAATGTTACTTACTTGTACGGGTTTGGAACTTGTTTCAGAGTCTTGGATTGATCCTTACCACTTTAAATTCTTACTATGAATGTGTAATAACACTTAGATTTAAAAAAATAGTATCATTCTCTCTATAACAAAGGACACTTCCCTACTATAGTTTCATTAAAGGAGTGACTTTTCTCTCACTTGTTGATCACTGTTAAGAGGCAACACATTCACAAATATTCACTAAAATATTTTAACAATATTCCTTCATCTATAGTCAAGTCTCAGTCTTCACAAATATCAACATATTGTCCTTAATGTCCTCCTCTCTATCATACACACTAGGTTTGGTGATGAAAGAAATCTTGTTTCAACATATGATCATGAAAACCTTCCCCAAAATAATGCAAAAAATATCATCTAAACCCATCACTAACTAAAATCAACCATATACTTACGTGTACATGTATCTAATGATCAAAATAGTGCATCAAAAATAATGGAAAACTATCTAAAACTGTATATGATCAAAATTGTGCATTAGAAACAATGAAAATTTGTCTAAAACTTTATGTACACAAGTTACAAACCCACGACTCACTTTAAATACTTCTTCCATTCAATGACCATATGGATGATGGTTGTAAAAATGGTTGTAAATGCTTAAATGTGTCTTCATGATCCTTGTAACTACTTTTTGATCTTTTAGACCCTTACATTTTCATGGTTTGTGTTACATTACATCAATAAATGCTTCTTCCTAGTCTAAAACCTAGGATTTGAGAACTAGGCCACTTTTTTTACCTTATTAAGATCTTTGGACCATATAATGGCTCTCATCATCACATTACATATATAAAGGCTCCAAGAACTCACTAAACAACTATTACAATACAAAATTGCCTTCAAGATTTTAATTTGGCATTTTGGAGGGAAATCTCCAAATTTAAATTTGTAAAGGCCTTATTCAAACTTAACACAGCTAAACAAATATATAAGACTCCTGAGACTTGACAACACACCTAAGAATCTGAAATTGATGGTATTAATCTTTATACAACCTAGGACAATGATGATCCTGCATCATTTTGGTGTAGTACTAGGTTAAACAATTTGGGACATATTCTAATGATGGTTAGGGAATGGGTTATGATATATTCTTAGATGTGTTTTTTGTGGAAAAAATAGACTCATTTTGTGTGCATGGTGCTCTTGGGATCCCATGATTATAAGAAAATTATTCATCAAATAGTTATTTTTAATTTTAGGAAAATGTTGCATATACATATTATATTTTTTACAAGTGCAAGTATCATGTCTTTTAACCCTATGGAACATATAGAAAATAATTTTTCCTTTATTATCGCTCAGTGATAACTAAGTCGATATCATATCCACATAGTCTGGAGACCTTATGTATGGTATTAGAATTATTCAAATTTAACTTTTGAAACTTTTTACCATTTTTCACCTACCTGGAATTGTCTATCACTATCAAACCCTACTTATCACACATAGATGTGTAGTGATCATCACCTCACACCAGTATCCAATGGATGAAGATTCCTGCAAAAAATATGATGTATAAGGGTTATGGGCACCCCATGCACTGCTAAATTTGGTACAGCTTTGATATAAAATCCTCAAAACACACATCACTGTTCCACCCTCAGCAAGGGTGTGTCATTCAGCTAAATAGATCAATAAGATTTGACAAGTTTCTGTTAAAACATGGGATCCTTTGACTTGGCTTATGAGCGACAGTGAACTATGGAGAGAGGATGATTGGATAAATCAAAATGAGATTAATGGCCTCCTTGATCTAGTATTTCATATTCATAACTATTTTAGATGTTTCCCTAAATGAATTTGAGTCTGTAAATATGTGTGAACATATAGGGAGCTTAATATGCCATCTTTTCGTAAGTGTAAGAAGTGATTTCATTAGTGCATTTCCCTTATTGAGTTACATAGTCAGTAAATGAGGTAGTGTTTACTTGCTTATATAGGGTTATGTATATTATCTACATAATGTAATTAGGTTGATCCTAGAGGAAGTTATAAGAGCTAATGAAATACTCTTAAATTGGATGAAGTAGTCATGGAAGACAATGTCATTACAAGACTGCTAAGAGTAGAGCGTCATAGCATTCATATGGTACGGTCCTGACCATCCTACGATGGTCCTACGACAAGAGAAAGGAATGTGATCCTAATAAATATCTCAGAGATGGTGACCCTTATGTATCTATAAAGACGTTAATGAATTTCATGTCTTCAAAGACATCCTATAATACGACACATTAGTGTGTAAAGATACACAAGCTAAACAATGGACCTCAAAAAATTCTAAGCATTATTATGGAGAAGGTTATTTCTTGCATAAAAAGAGTGCATCGTCAGATTAAGGGTTTTGTAAGTGTAAATACTGAATGAGAGTGTCTAAAAATGTTTTTCCCTAGCATAATCAAGGCATAAATATAGTTTATGTATCAGTTTCTTCAAATTTGTATGAAATTCCAATATTGTAGTGATATTTTAAATTTTCATTGAATGAATGTATATAATAATAATCTATTTTAGTTGTCACCTGCATTACTTTTATTTGTTTAAGTATAATTATGCTATGAGAAGTTGTTAGCAAATGTATTTCAATATTAATTTCGCATTGTTATTGTTGGAGGCGGTGTAGAACTGGGAATCATTGCTAATTAATTGACAAAGCAAATGGTAATTATCGCAGAGCATATTGTTTGACTAAAGCTGGCGATTTTGGAGCCTGGTTCCAAGATGACATGACATAAGAAATTATTGGCCCCATTAGGATTTCAACCTATTGGCTTTTTACCTAGTTTTTAGAATTATTAACACTGAAACCATCTAAATAGACGGTAGTCATATTTTACTCACTTGCATTTGTAAAATCTTTGAATGAGAATTTATTGTTGAGTTTATAGCTAATTTCCTAAAATTCTTTTTGACATTTCGTTATGGTCAACATGTCTAGAATCAAGACTTTTGCAGTATACGTTTCATTTCAAACAATTTCGGGTGTATTGACAACAATTGTATCAGCTTCCCCCTATGAGGCCTTCGGATTTGGGGGTGGGATAGAATTCAAGACTAACCTATCGAATATGTATACATGATACAAGAGATGTATATTTTAGAACTATATTTTGTTGCATAGATGACAAATTCATATTGCATTTTCTTTTTTGTGTAGGAGATGGAGTTAAATGAAATCACTCTCAAGATTCCTCCTCTCCAGGGACTTTGGTTGAACATGTAGGTACTGATAAATTGATTTAATCGAAGAATTTATGTTCTTGGTTGAGGCATGTGGGGAAGCATAGTAACATGTGTGGGTAATATAAAAATGTTCAAACAAATGATTGATGCATGGGAAGGACAGATGTAATCCGTTGTGGAAATAACTAAAATGTGTAAAATTCTCTGTTGTGGTTATCACATAAAGACATTCCTTGATGGTATGATTTCCCTAATGTCTATGTTGGATTGAAGTCATGGCACTATTTGTTGATAACCCTAATAAAGACCAGATAATATATAAGGTCTATTGTAATAACGTCATAAGATCTGTGTTTGTCCCTTTTTTATGGTGTCACAATGAGAAATAAATCACATTCCTGTTGGTGTTCAACATTTGCTATATAGGGAAAATGATTTCAGAATAGTAAAATTGATATTATTATATATAACTAGTGTTCTAAACTTGATATAGTGCAAACAACAAATTATGTCAAGTACGGCTGCAAATGCTATGCCCAATGTTAATCGATCCACGGGTTGCACGTAAATATATTGTAGGAAATATAGTCCTATGCCCCTCGTTATTTACTACGAGTTAACAAGTGATACCATCACATGTGTCAATAAAGTGAAAAAGATAATGACATACACCTTAATGTATCTGTCTAGCACGAAATACAAAGATGTACCAATGTAACTAAACACGTGTAATATAGAAAAAGTAGGAATAAACCAATCACCATGAAGTATGTTGTGAGTGTGACAGTGTAATGGACATGTCAAAGTGAATGATAGGAGTAGCGTGCACCATTCGCCAATCTTTGTCCAGTGATTATTGTCGTATGAGCATGACTCGACTGGGATTTATAAAAATACATCGGATAACAAGATCGTTTGTAAGCCAAGAACTCAAGATGCTAATCAAAGACCACGTTTCAATAAGATAAAAGTAGATTGCTTCTAGAATAAATCTCCTAATAAAGGCTCTTCTACTTATTGAGACAAATAGAACAATGTGTGGTGCATACTAAAGCATATAAGGCCTTATTATGGAACGTCAATGAAATGGACAATGAGTAATGATGCCTTGGGTGTATATAGGCAATTGGTGATATCAATATTAGGAGGCAACCAGGAACAAAGGCAGTAGATCGGAGTCCTCATGGAAATCAAGAAATTTGAACTAGTCATCGAGGGAAGATAAGGGTAAGTGCATGAACTTTGTTGATTTACAAAAGAACTAGTCATCAAGGATCTAGTCAATACTATAGATCAAGGAAAGAAGTATACGTTCTATTACAACGTGACCGCGCTTTAATATCTCCTTGGTATCTGGAATAAGATAAAAGAACCATATCGCGTACACATATAAGTGGGTGAGTATAATTACAATAAGCCCGAGCCTAAATAAAGTTACCTAGGTGAAACATGATTTTTAAGGCTAAATACTGTACTCTAACACCTCCCCTCATTCAGATGAAACTCAGGGGCACAAACAATCGTCTAAAAACCGTCAAATAGATCTGACACGATGAGTCTACGGAAAAGAGGTAGGCACTGATAAGCTACTCAAAATGTACAATATGAACCATTTGAATAATTATCTCGAGTAAAATTTGAATTGAAAAAATCCTGCTTATTACTAGGAAAGAGAAAGAAGAAAAAGAAGGAAGATGTTCTCACGAACACCCCCAAGAAGAAATTCTGAAACCCCAAGCATTCCACATAACTCAAGGTAGCGATCTGATGCAAAAGTATTTGTAAATATGTCTACAACCTGTTGCTGAGTCGGAATGTACTCCAAGCAAATAACTCCATCTTGAATGTGCTGACGAATGAAGTGTATGTGTATCTCAATGTGCTTAGTCCACTGGTGCTCAACAGGGCTGCAGGAAATGTGAATTACACTTTGGTTTATCACACCAAAGTACATTTGGTGAATCCTATGGGAATCCAAACTCTGTTAATAACTTTAAAATCCAAAGAATGTACTAACTCGTTGTAAGTGCTTCCCTGTACTCTTGTTCTAAGGTCGAAACACAACCACATTGCTTTCTTCATGTAGTACTTTATAGCCCCATTTTTAGTTTTAAGCTCGAGTAAATGTCGGAAAACAAGGGATACATGAACAATCATTGGTAATTGAGCACATCCAACAATTAGTCATGGGTAAGTGCAAGAAGTTGATGGACAAATATAGGGTCATCCGTGGACGTCATATTGCAAAAAACAGTGAAATCTCAACTTGTAGGGATTATTAGCTATACATGCACTCTAAATTAGAAAAATTTATATAAATATGAATCGTAGCATTCGGAATCTAGTTTCTAAAATACTAATTTTTGTAAAAACGGACAAGTTTAGCTATATTAAACACTTAAAATTGTATGACTTACTTTTTTTTTTCGAAAAAACTTATAAGATTGTAGTCCGTTTGCCCGCATTTTGGATGACCAAATCTTGTTATTTTTTTTTTTCCTTTGGTGAAAAAGTTAGATGTAGTTGTCTATCTTGGGATGGATTTTATTTTGTATTTTTTTTAGCAATATTTTTTTTTTAATGATTTTTTCGGTGAAAGTGGTCTGAAAATATTTAGAAAATGGAGAGCTTTCCGTTTGCCCGCCATAACTATATCAAAAAATATCGAAATCAAATTTTTTTTTTTTTTTAGGTGTATAGAATTTGTCCACGCTTGGGATGGTATAAGTTTTATCATATTTTGATAAGCGAAAAAAAATTTACAGTCTTAAATGTAGACATGAACATTCACGGGAAAAAATGTCTTAAAGACCTATTGTTAGTAATAAATTATAAAATGATATTTATCTTATTCTATTCACTTTAAAAACAATATTTCTACAAAGCTAAGAGTCTACCCTACGTGATGGCACCATTTTTGTGAAAAATTTTCAGTTTTTTAGCATGGTTCAAGTCTTTGGAAGAGCAGATTTGAGGTTTTTTGACCTTTTGCACTTCATAATGACCTTCTATAGCTTTGGTTGGGGAAAAACAAAGATTTTCCAAGGCTTACGTTCGGTAGATAGATCCGTGATCACGGTTTATAAAGCACGATCGTGGTTTTGTTAACACAAACTATGAGCGCGCTTTATAAACAGCTATCGCAATTTATAAAGCGCACTCGTAGTTCATAAAACATATTTACACACATCCTAATGTCTGAATTACCATGTGATTTTGTCTTAGAGTTCCGCGATCGCGGTTTATAACTGTGCTCGCGGTTAAAAACCGCGATCGCGGTATTAGGTTCGGTAATTATCGAACTTAGAATTCAAGAACCGCGATCGCGGTTTTATGACCGCGATCGCGGTACCTTTATTTCGGGTTTTTATGTCCACGGAATTGTCCACCAACTTCGTGCACTTACCCTCATATGAGTGATAGGTATATTTTATCTGGTAGTTTAGAATCCCTATATTTGAGATAGGAGTAATCCCACCAGTAACCCATCATACTCGACCATAATCTTTATAAATTCAAATTTGAAGAGAAAATTGAAATGATTCTTCCACTTAAGGAAAATTGATACATGTTTGTTCTTGTAACACGATTCTTTACAAACTTTGTTTAGAAATATTTTTTAATGATCAAGATTGTGATATTTGGAATTTCGTGTAACCCACTCGAAATCATAACCTTGTTAATTAAATAAGAAGCAATAAGTAGAGGCAGAACGAGACAATGACTGGACCACATATCGTGTGCTTTGTCCAAGGATTTTGATTCTTTGTACTCTCATAGATCTGGAAAACTAAGAGATGTATGAGATGATGTGACCAGCATTCTAGAAACAGAATCATGCTGCCATAAACCTTTTCTGGTGGTCGGATCCTATGATCACTTTTGTTGGGATAAGTACTTATACTTGCACATACCTCACTAAATCCACCGAATTCAATTCTCAAACAGTACTTTGGCATGTGAGAGGATCAAGACACATATTTTCTCTGTGTTAACCACAATGATCATATTTCTTAGTGTTAATTACACTGAAAGACATTTCCAAATGGGAAATTCATAGTACGTCGTCATTGCACGAATGAATCCTCACCATGGTTTTATCAGATTTTCATTTATTCCAATTCTTGAAGCCTGAAGGTACTCCAACGTATATAATTTATGTAATACGAAACATAAACTCAGATTGGTTGCACTTGCTCGAATTAGTAGTGTCTTTAACCGTGTTAATTGTCTATCAGAACTCCAACTCGGTATATTGCGAATGCAAAAAACATTTGGCCTCCTAAATTGTTTTCAAGTGACGAGAAAAAGTTTCGATGATTATAAATTATAATAGTAAACCTGATTATGGGCCATAAAACATAGCTTTCCAAAACCGCGCATGATCTAACGGACAATATTTTTCAAACCATAATATTAGCATAGATATCTTAAATACATCTATCTAAAAGATATCTCTCCATTTCTTTTAGATAAATGTATTTAAGATATCTATATTAGTTTATATGTTTTATTTATAAAACATATTTAAAAATAAAAACAAAAATAAAACTAACATAAAATTAAAAAAAAAATACATTAAAAGTAAAACTTAAATTAAATTTAACATAAAATAAAAAATACATTTAAAAGTTAAAAGTAAATTAAAACTAATCTAAAAGTAAAAAATATACCTATTATTTATTGGGCACTAATTATCTTCACACTATAAATAAATATAGTTACTTACATAAAAAAATACATTTAAAAGTAAAAAATAATATAGATCAATATAATAATATTATATTACTTACATTCAAACTTATTATTTAACTCTGAAGTGATTATCTACCAAAAATATTAATATCCCAACACTATTTATCTTGAATTTACTTCCCTAGTAATATCTTCCCAAAGTTATTTACCGATCCACACTTTTAAAATAACTTACATTTCTATATATAAATACATAATCATATATTTATTTTATTTACTAACAATCAATCGATTTTAAAAAATAAATTATTTTAACCATTAATTATTAGTCGGCAAATATTTTTTTTTTCAATCAATGCACGCCACTCTTGCCTCATTGTAGAACACCTCTCGGTGTCATAAATATAATTAATTATTTAAATATTAATACACGTTACTAAATAGTTTATACAAATAAAAACAATATTTTAATATATATTGAAGAGGATATTTATTTATTAATTTATTAAATTATTATTATTTATTAATATTTGAAATCATATTTAAATTTTGTCATGAATATTTATCATACATACTCTCAAGGGGAAAAATAAGATTCCCCATACGTGTGTTTGTTCTCTTGTTCTCCTTCTTTCTTTCTCTATTTCCAGTTGAAGATGATCCCTTGAAAATGTTATTTCACTGAATACCCACTCTTATCCATCTTTACCAACTTATTTTTACCTTCCATAGACTGGTTCTTCCTTAAATTTCTCATTTTCTTGATCAAATTATTACTTTTAGGACTATACATAGTTTCTTGAGTCTCAAATTTAATCATATACCCCTCATTTATGGTTAAATATGATGTACCTTGATCAATCAAGGTTGTAACTCTGATAATTTCATCTTCTTTCTTTCCTTTTTGAATCATTTTCACCTTTTACACTATTTTGTTTTGACCCTCTTTTATAATTTCTATATCATTTCCTTCTAGAATTGTTTTTAGCGTCCTTTTCTTGATTGTTTTCTTTATGTTAAATGCTTGATTGCCCCTTACCTTTGTCATACTCTAAAATTTGTAACAAATTATTCTTCGCCTTCATTCTTTTCACTTGTACCTACAAAATTAAATCTCAAAGCAATGTTAGAATAAAAAACAAAAGGCTTGTAGACCTCATTCATCTTCCTCTTTCTGAGTTCTTCCTTGTCTTTCTTCTTATATGCTTCACTCATACTTGGGTCAAAGCATATAACTATGTCCCAATTTTTTGTACTTTCAACAAACTATGTCTGACAACCAAAACATGACCAAACACATATAAAATGACCAAACATGCATTTTTAAGAGGCTATAAATACCAAGGTGCAGGGCATCTAGAATTTACATGATTTTTTAAATTTTTATAGTATTTTTTAATTATTTATTTACTAGTCAGATTTTAAAATATTTATGGCCACAAAGTGGGACACACTTGTATGCTTTGACCCACTTTGTTTATCACTTCTTTCTACTTCATTATCTAATTTATTTATCACTAGACCTCTTTGTTGGTACTCAAGCACTTTAGGATGTGCTTCACTTCTCTCTCTATCATCTCTTTCATGTATATCATCATCTTCTTCATCTTTCACCTCATCTTGTACTAAAACCATATCTATCTCTTTATCAAATCCTTTGTTCAAAAACTAACTTTTGAGGATTAATAGCCTTGGACAATATCCTTTCACATGCTTATTTACTTTGTACCAAAAACTTCTTAGTTATCATCATCATTACTAACCCTTCTTGTGCTCCTTGCTCACCTTTAAGAGGTAGAAGTGTGTGACTAACGCCATTTTCTAAAATGGTATAAGTATTCTTCTTTACATTATGGACTTCTTGCTTGTCATACTACCATGGACTTCCTAACAAAATATGACAAACGTCCATGGGAACTAAATCACATAACACTTTTTCCTTATACCTACCAATTTGAAACTCTACTTGGCATTGTTCCCTAACCAAGATGTGATGTCTACTTTCCATCCATGATATTTGATAGGGGTTAGGGTATATTGTATTCTTTAATCCTAGCTTCTCTACCATCTCAAATGAAACAAGATTTTCAGTACTTCCACTATCAATAAGCACTTTACAAACTTTTCCTTTAGACTTACATGCATTTCTAAACAAGTACCTTATTTGAGTTACCTCTTCCATTGTTTTACTTGATTTTAAAAGAATTCTTCTACAAAAAAATTGACTTACCTCTATCTTGTACAATCTGATCAGAAGCTCTATTTGAATTACTTTACTCTGTATTCATCTCATAGCACTCATAGGCTTTGTGTCCTGCATACCTTTGACACTTATAACATCTACCTACAAATGGTACTCTGGTTCTTATCCCATATCTCTACATGTAACTCATGCTAGTCCTCATATTCTTCTAATTGTTTTCCATGCTCTCTAACTTGTTCATCACAATCTCCATCATTCTTTCCACCCTCTCTTCCCAATCTAACTATTTCATCTCGCTTACTTGAACCATTTTGTCTTCTCTTTCCTACAACCACTATTAAGAACTATTTCTTGTCTTCAAAAGTTAAACTCTCACTCTAATATAAAATTATGTAGGATAACACTCAGCTAAGTCTAACCCACACGTTCAATAAGTTCCTACCACAACTCTTCACTAAACTCAGTACTAGAGAATCATGTTAGGCTCTAAAAAGGCTTGTAAATTACATTCTTTAGTCTTGATTCCTTACAATAGTCTTCCCAAAATTATTATTCTATCCCTGCACTTCAAGACACTATTATAATAATGTAACAAATGGGTTTAAATCAATCAAACCTCCACTCTTCATTCACCTTGGCAAAGTGGCCTATTATGCTTCCAAGAAAGGAATTTATGTCATAATATTGCACATAGGGTTATATAATTGTTTAGATAATCTCACAAACTTATTTTCGCTCCTTCTACCATCACCAAAGTTCTTGCAATTTTTTTGTTCCTAGTTCCATCCAAAACTCTTCTTATCAAACCTTTTCAATTTTGTTTGTTCAAGCCTAGTAACTTGGGGAAATCCTCCTCTATCTATAATTTTCTTTGCATGGGCCTTAAAAGTTAAAAATAATATTTTTCTAATACCCATTTTAGGTATATTAAAGGCTGTGAATTTTCATGTCTAAATTCTAAATAGATCTCATATTCTCTTTGTAACTATGCCTCTCAGATTAGACCTTAAACTGTGTTTTAGGGGCTTTCCCTAGACTGATGGAATTTTTAAATTCTTCTTAGATCTCATCAAATACTCCCTTAGGATAATTTCTAAAAAAAATCATGCATTAATTCTTTCGTTTGGGTCTTTAAATTGTCAACCCTAACTTCATTCCTCCTTGTATCTCACAGACCAATCTGGTTACTATTGTGCACTGCAACTTTTAGAGACTAATTTTAACCATGAAACTTCATGAGTTTGATTTAGATAAATTTCATGATTATAAATTTTAATTTTGGAGTGCTAAATCCAAGTCTTAATCATTACACTCCTCATTGAATGCCAAAATTCTACTCCCAAAATGCTCTTCTACAGGACTATAGACTTCCTAGGTGGTTGTGAGAATAATTCTCTTCTAGCCCCTCAAGATAATTTCACAATCTATTATTAATCACTAAGATGTAACGTGAAAAATACAAACCAAATCTTCCTCATATAGACCTTCCATTTAAAAATGACAAGGTTCTATTTAGTGTTCACAATGAGCATCTCCAAGTATCAGTCTAGACTTTTATTCACATCTTGATATTAATAGATCCTCAGACCTCAAAACTTTGGATTTTCCTTCAATAGACACATCCAAAAATATATTATAAGTCTTGGATATTATCTCTGTGTATAAGTCAAGAAAATCCAATTGTTATCTAAACCCTGATGAGAGTTTGTCTCAGACCTGAGAAGGGTTATTTGATTATCCAAGAAATGTTACTTACTTGTACGGGTTTGGAACATGTCTCAGACTCTTGGATTGATCCTTACCACTTTCAATTCTTACTATGAATGTGTAATAACACTCAGATTCAAAATAATAGTATCAGTCTCTCTATAACAAAGGACACTTCCCTACTATAGTTTCATTAAAGGAATGACTTTTCTCTCACTTGTTGATCACTGTTAAGAGGCGATACATTCACAAATCTTCACTAAAATATTTTAACAATATTTCTTCATCTATAGTCAAGTCTCAATCTTCAAAAATATCAACATATTATCCTTAATGTCCTCCTCTCTATCATACACACTAGGTTTGGTGATGAAATAAATATTGTTTCAACATATGATCATGAAAACCTTCCCCAAAATAATGTAAAAAACATCATCTAAACCCATCACCAACTAAAATCAACCATATACTTACGTGTACAGGTATCTAATGATCAAAATAGTGCATCAAAAATAATAGAAAACTATCTAAAACTATATATGATCTAAATTGTGCATCAGAAACAATGAAAAATTGTCTAAAACTTTATGTACACAAGTTACAAACCCACGACTCACTTTAAATACTTCTTCCATTCAATGACCATATGGATGATGGTTGTAAAAATGGTTGTAAATGCTTTAAATATGTCTTCATGATCCTTGTAACTACTTTTTGATCTTTTAGACCCTTACATTTTCATTTTTTGTGTTACATTACATCAATAAATGCTTCTTCCTAGTCTAAAACCTAGGATTTGAGAACTAGACCACTTTTTTTTACGTTATTAAGATCTTTGGACCATATAATGTCTCTCATCATCACATTACATATATGAAGGCTCCAAGAACTCACTGAAACAACTATTACAATACAAAATTGCCTTCAAGATTTTAATTTGGCATTTTGGAGGGAAATCTCCAAATTTAAATTTGTAAAGGCCTTATTCAAACTTAACACACCTAAACAAATCTATAAGACTCCTGAGACTTGACAACACACCTAAGAATCTGAAATTGATGGTATTAATCTTTATACAACCTAGGACGATGATGCTCCTGCATCATTTTGGTGTAGTACTAGGTTGGACAATTTGGGACATATTCTAATGATGGTTTGGGAATGGGTTATGATATATTCTTAGATGTGTTTTTTGTGGAAAAATTAGTCTCATTTGGTGTGCATGGTGCTCTTGGGATCCCATGATTATAAGAAATTATTCGTCGAATAGTTATTTTTAATTTTTAGGAAAATGTTGCATATACATATTGTATTTTTTACAAGTACAAGTATCATGTCTTCTAACCCTATGGAACATATAGAAAATAATTTTTCCTTTTCCTCAGTCATGAAAAAAAGCATCCTCTCCACATGGCTGGAGAAATGTTTGTGATCTGTTGGGAACATCCACCACTGTCAACATGTGGTCGAATATGAACTTTAAATAGATTTGGGATTTTCCTAAGTAGTATCAAATAGTGAGGGAGAATATGGATGTCGAATGGAATGAAGTGAGGCTTGCTACTTGTCATGTGAGATAACATCTCTACAACATGTTGTTCCCCTCATAAGGGTGTCATTCACTGTTTTCCTCTATGTTATGTTTCTGTTAAAACATGGGATATATATATTGGTTACGAGGAAGTGGATATGTATACACGTGATTTTCCCTCTAAGCCTTTGATGTATCCCATCTATATTTTATTAATAACATTTAAATTTTTTAAATTCTCTCAGTCTTAAATATGTGTCAACATTTATTCTTAATATACCATGTTTTCTATTATGAAGTATTTTGTATTTTTATTGAGATAATAGATTATTATTATTTTTTAATGCTTATATTATTAAAATATGTAGTAATGTAATTAAAGTAATCCTAACAAGTTATAAAACCATTAAAAATAAAAAAATTATCAATTGATGGCTATTAAGATAGATTTAATATTTAACAAATATTATATTAACAATCTCCCCTAGCTTTTCTTATCAGTTCCAATTTGAATGTACAATCTGTTGTGTGAGCCACATGCCATGCATGACACTTTATTATTAAAAAAAACAAGATGTAATTTCTTAACGCATTGGCCGACAAATTTTCTATCGTGAAATGGTAAATTACTTGATAAGTTGCCACTTCTTTCTTCACCATAATCAGTGAAGCAGTATGCCATTGAGCACGATTCCTAATGCCTATTATGTTCTCGTGTAACCAAAGAGCCTGAAAAATGTATCTTGGTATCAAATATATAGTCATTTGATATTAGTTTGAATGACAAGGGGTGCATTGCGCCCCTTTTCTCCCTTTATGAAGTTCGTAATTATAAAATGTGGTCCATATGTGACTTACCAAAAGAATTAATATAGCCACCTACTTTAGTTCCGACATATTCTCTTCCCTCCAAACTCTTTGCCTTTATTTATGCTTCATCATCTTGCTTCCCCCAACATTATTTCTACTTCCATCCTCCCTATCTGCATATCAATTGCATTACTCTAATGTGATTGCTAGATTTTAGAACTATGAAGGGAATGTTTCACAATAAACACGATTTTAATATTTGAAGTTTTGTGCAGCGCACTCAAAAATCATAGTTAGTTCCTTTTTTTCTTGGATTAAACATTTTTTATGCAACATAAAAAATAAAAATATTTTTGAAAGATCCATCTTGTCCTTATTAAGGAGCAACAAAGGTAGAATGAGAGCACAGATGGACCACATATCTGGTGCTTTGTATAAATTCAAAGGAGACATATGTTGCATCCATGCAAAGGTTGAATAGTTTGTTGGGACATTTTTCCATCTATGTGGGAGGCGATAGAAGAAAATGTTTGACAACCTTGAAGGCCTCTCAATAATATTTGGTCCAAGGATGGTTTCCTTTTTTAGCAGGTTTTTGATATGATAGGCTGCATATGTGACGTTGGGCACGAACCTTTTTATCTCTTGTATCTTCCCCAATAATTACCTAATCTAGGACTTGTTATTTGGAAAAACCACCTTGAGTATGGCATGAAATTTGTTAGAGTTTTTTTGTATTCCATGCTTTAAGATGGTAATCATACAATTTTTCCTCCTATGACTAAAAATATGTACTTCTTTAGGTTGAGTGTAGTTCCAAAATCAACTAGGAAAGTGAGTATAACCTATAGGATACCCAAGATATATTCCTTTTCCTTGGCATTATTCAGTAGGTCATCGACATCTAGATGTTGACAATCTTGTGAATAATGTCATGAAAGATGTGGGTGATCACTTTTGATAGGTTCCCATAATGTTTTTAAGGCCAAATGACATGATAATGTATAAGAAGGTCCCCTAAAGGGTGGTAAAGGAAGATTTAGCCTAGTCATATTTACAAATACGAATTTGATTGGAGCATTAAAAAATCCATGAGATAATGGATTTCATATCAAATAGTTTCATCCATGATGACATCAAAAGAAAGTAACAACAAATCATCCTTAGGGAATGCCTTGTTGATATCTATAAAGTTTATGCAAGTTGTTATTTCTATTCTTCTTGAGACAATGAACGATGTTAGATATCTAATTCATGTAATCAAAAGGTTGGTTGAAGTATATATTAATAAGTTTGACGACTTATTCTCTCACATTGAGTTCTATCGTTCGTATCTCACTAGTTTGGATTGAGGCTTTGGTCACTTGGTTATGAATGCCATTTTCTGAAGTCCAATCAAATCTAAGTAAGATAAATAAAAGGATTCAAAGAGCTCGATAAGAAGTTTTTAAGGTATTTTAGGATCACATCATTTTTATCAGCCATGTAAATGTCCATGATCCCTACATTATCTATCTTGACTTGATCTTTTTAATCTATGAGGGGTCCATCCTTTTCAAGAATAACAATGATTTGCGATGAGGTTTCCAAGAATTAAATCTTAATCTCAACTCTTTTTGGATTGATATTTTTCAGTTATCTTAATCTTAATCTTAATATTAATCTCAACCCCATTAATATTTTCTACTGTTTTCTTTCTCTCACGGAGTCTCATGGGATAGTCTGGATAAGGTGAAAGTAATACCTCTACTTGTAACACGATTCTTTACAAACTTCGTGTAGAAATATTTTGTAATGATCAAGATTGTCATATTTGGAATTTCGTGTAGCCCACTCAAAATCATATCATTGTTAAGAAGAAGTACGAGAGCATGGCCAGAGCCTGGACAGTTGGACCACATATTGCGTGTATAGATATGGAAACCTCACCTCACTAAGAGGATGATCACTTTTGTGGCAAATACATTTGTAGGGATAAGTACCTATGCTTGCAAGTTGCATAGACATATCTAACAGTCTTTTGGCGCGTAAGAGGATCATGAGGCATCTTTTCCCCGTGCTAAGAGTAAGCGCAATGAATACTACTTAGCACTAATTACTGTTGAAAATCCCGAGTTACGTACGTGTGGAAGGATCCTATATCTCAAGTTTACCCTCCCCTAGTCTGGATAAGGCGAAAGTAATATACCTCTACTTGTAACACGATTCTTTACAAACTTCGTTTAGAAATATTTTGTAATGATCAAGATTGTCATATTTGGAATTTCGTGCAGCCCACTCAAAATCATATCATTGTTAAGAAGAAGTACGAGAGCATGGCCAGAGCCTGGACAGTTGGACCGCATATCGCGTGTATAGATATGGAAACCTGAGATATGTACGAGATGATGTGACCAGACCTCACTAAGAGGAGGATCACTTTTGTGCGGATACATTTCTAGGGATAATTACGTATGCTTGCAAGTTGCACAGACATAAGTAACAGTCTTTTGGTGCGTGAGGTGAGAGGATCATGAGGCATCTTTTCCCCATGCTAAGAGTAAGCGTTAGCATTAATTACTGTCGAGAGAGTAAATCTGAGTAGTGAGTACTGCTGTCGGTGTGGAAAATCCCAAGTTACGTACGTGTGGAAAATCCTTTAAGTATCTCAAGTTTACCTTTTGTAATAACTACGTTGGGGATCCCTGTTGTTTCAAAGACATCCTATAATACGTTACCTTAGCACTAATAGTAACGAGGCTCCACTTGCCAGGAGTTGCTAATTTTAATGTCCCAGCTTTGCAAATATATATATATATATATATATATATATATATATATTTATCAATACACTCATGCCCGTTGTTATAAAAGTTAGAAGTTTTTTTCCCTAATTATTTTTTAAAAAACCTTAGTATCATTTTCTGATTGGATAAAATCTTTTTGTAATGATATTTAAATTTTATAATTAGTTAAAATATCTATTGTCTTTCACCTCCATTATTTATAGTTTAAACAAAAGTATTTATGATAAGTTGTTAGCCATCAAATTCGAAATAAATGTGCGTGATTGTTGGAGGCGGTGTAGAAGTGGGAATCATTGCTATTTAATTGACAAAGCAAATGGTAATTATCGTAGAGCATATTGTTGACAAATCTTGCGATTTTGAAAACGCCCTTCTAGTACATCGCATGCTAGCAAGAGTATTTGAAGTTGCGGACCAAGGAGATTAAGAACGGGCGATTGGACATGTTGGTTGTGATGGGAGCCTGGTTCCAAGATCAATACATGGACACTGGCCCCATTGACAACCTGTTGGCTCACCTCGTAGATTCTGAACATGCCACCATCTTTGCAGTGTCTATTTTTCTACTTCATTTGTTCCCTCTTTTAAATATATTTTCATAACCTAATTTGTTTTCCTTTTCTTTGCAGGGTGTTGCACAAAAATGAAGAAACGTTTGATTTCAAACATGTAATGTATTGAAACAATTGTATAGCTTCCCCCTATGAGGCCTTCGGATTTGTAGTAGAATTCACACTAATCTTAGTATTGTCTGAGGATTCAAGAGTGACAAATGAGTATTTTTTCTTGCAAAGATTAAAATTCAGATTGCATTTTCTTTTTCATGTAGGAGATGGAGTTCAATGCAGTCGTACTCATTATTTTCCTTTCCACTCTCACTGTAGGTCTAGTGATTTAATCGGAGATTTTTGTTTTGGAAAATGGTATATAACATTCTGAGTGATATATATTGTGATGTTTTTTGCATGTTAGGACAGATGTCATCCGTTTGCATCCAAGGCTTCTCTGTTGTGGTTATGACACCAGACATTCCTTGATGCTTGCCTTCCTAATTTCTTGCTGGAGAAGTCATCCCCTTTTAGTGCAACCCTCTCCAACCACATTGTATCTCTTTGCATGGTCGTGAATCTTCTTTGTGCCTTCATGATGGTGTGAAATGAGAAATTTGTCACAGGCCTGTTGGTGTTCAACCTTTGCTATTAGGGAAAATATTTCAAACAGTAAAAGGACAATGAAAATAAATTTAGAAACTTGTTTGAAAACAACAACATTGTCAAGTACGGCTGCAAAGGCTATGCCCAGGGCTCCGACGACAGGTTGCAGATATTTGTAAACTATAGTCTATGCCCCTAGTTATTTGTACGAGTTAAAATAATATCATCAATGTTCAATAAAGTAATATAATCAATAATGTTAAAATAATATCATCAATAGTTTTGTAGACTACGTCGGATTTGTTTGTTTGTAAGAGGAATTTAAGTGCATTAATTTTAAGTTTCATTAAGTTGTAGTCTTGCTTCTTCTCTCCTTCGAGGCTCTTCTTCTTATTGAAAAAATAGAGCAATGTGTGGTGCATACTAAAGCCTAAAAGACCTTATTTTGGATGTGGGGAATGGAAATGGAAATGGCAATGGAAATGGTAATGATGTGGGTGTTTTTTATATTAGGAGGCAAAGGAGAAAAGGTAGAAGTCGGAGTCCTCATGGAAATGAAAGTTGCATTGGACCCCAAGGGAAGATAAGGGTAAGTGCACGAAGTTGGGGGGCTAAAAAGTGGAAAAAAACCCGAAAAAAGTAAAACGCGTATGCGTTCTATTATAACGTGACCGCGTTTTAATTTCCTAGGTTTGGAATTTACCAAACCATAACGCGTACACATTATGTCTCCTATAAAAAAAATCCTGAGCCTCTATCATTTTATCTCCCTCAAACACAAGTTTTAAGGCTTAATTGTGCCCTCGTGTTTTGTCATTTAGATGGATCTCAAGCTCAAACGATCATCTCTAGATCACCAAAAAGATCCGAATCGACGATGGCGCTACGAAGAAGAGGTAGGCACAATTCTTTTCTCAAAATTGCATTGAAATTTGATAATTATAGAGTAGAATTTGAATTGAATACATTATTTTTATTACTACAGTTCGAGGTCAAGGAAATCAACCTCAACCAAACCTTGTTATTCCTGTTATCCCTGCCAACCCTCCCACAGTTGCTCAACATCCCTCGAGTAGTCAAGAAGATTTAGCAGCCCACATAGTTGAAAACAAAATTGAAATTGATGATTTAATAAAAATAATGAGGGATTCACAATCTACAAACCCCCATTGTGCCTCTTTTGGAAACACATTGGAGGCATTAGTTTCTCAAGTTGACGCGGTACTAGTTCGGGGAAAATTGATCGCTGGAAACCTTACAGAGAGGGTTGTAGGGTTTATTATTCCAGCAAATTTTCATATGTGGATGTAAAGAAAAAATAAATTACAAAAAACCTCATATGTGCCTTACACACGGACGCCCGTACTAATTTTTTGATTTCGTTTACATGCAAACGGTTTCCCATCCATTGGTGCAATATTAATTTGATTAAAAATCATTTTTGCGACTGATGGTGGATGGTGTTTGATTTTCCACCTTGCAATAACAACGAGGTGCCACTATACTTTATGAGGAAACTCTATTGCGAGTTTATCCTCAACGAGGTCCCAAATTATTTTGTTTTTTGAGATTTCTAGGGCTGAGGAAAAGGATTTTCATAGGATCGACCAGGTGCACAACGTGCACCTATTCAGCAGGGTAGAATCCCCGCACAGAAGCCCCCTCACCTTGAGACTGTCCCTACAACAATGAAGGAGACCGTAGAGATTGATACACTCCACGCGCTTCAGGGGCTATCTATGACCCTTATTCGACTTACCATGGAGATTTCTGAGCCAGATGCTCACAGAGGTACACAGAGTATTCCCTCAGGGAGTACTAGCATGAGGCCACATCTTTTCTTGTCGTGTGGTAGCATATGTTTGGGTCCCAAGGAGGACGATACTTTCATGCGTGCTAATTTTGGTAGAGGTTGTGTTAGGGGTGCACACGATAATGTCACTATGTCAGATGCCTTTTTGAGTGAGACATTTGGATTACAGTCATCGGAGTCGCATTCATAGGTAATTGTTATGTGTTATTATGTGTGTTACAAAAAGTTCAGAGTACTTGATTTACTTATATATGTTAAATTTTAAAAATAATTGTATTTGTACATGTACATACATTGGTGTTACAACACGCAGCAGGCGCATCTTCATCCTGACCATAGTCGGTGAGCACCATGCATACACATACATTCACAGAGGCAATTTAGAATTATAATTGTGTAAAATTTTCACACACACACACACACACACACACATATACTTTTGAAGTCAAATATATGTATGTTCTTGTATGTTCATCTAACTCACGTGATACATGTTTGATAAAGATTCCGACTTCACTAGACACCCCATCATCTCTGTGACAAGTAGAGAAAGGTGTTTCCATTGCGATTTCATCTACACAGCAACTCACTGAGGCATTCAAGCAACATGTAAATTTCGTTAAATTGCTTGTGTAATTCATATTATGTTAAATTACATGTTAGTAATGTCTTTCATTGTAGAATTATTAAATTATGTTATAATGTCCTTCATTGTGTATATGTAGGAGTCACCTACGATGGGTAACAACCCTGTTCATTTGATTCACAGGCATGGCGAGGTAAAAACAATAGTTCTACATTGATAAAATTAGTTAAAATATTGTCATTACACATACATGTACTTAGTTATATTTTCACTAATTCTGATGTTAGATTTTGTGATCTTATGTTTATGTAGGGAACTTCAATCCCCTCCATTTTGACTTCAATGGTAAGGAATCATTGCTTTCTTCAGGTAGTACTTTATAGCCCCATTTTTAGTTTTAAGCTCGAGTAAATGTCAGAAAACAGGGGATACATGAACAATCATTGGTAATTAAGCACATCCAACAATTAGTCATATGAGTGACATGTATATTTTAATTTTTTTATCAATACACTCATGCCCGTTAGAAGTTTTTTCCCCTAATTATTTTTGAAAAAACTTTAATATAATTTTCTGATTGGAAGAAATCTTTTTGTAGTGATATTTAAATTTTATAACTAGTTAAAATATCTAATTTCTTTCACCTCCATTATTTATAGTTTAAACAAAAGTATTTATGATAAGTTGTTAGCCATCAAATTCAAAATACCTGTGCATTATTGTTGGAGGCAGTGGAGAAGTGGGATTCACTGCTATTTAATTGACAAAGCAAATGGTAATTATCGCAGAGCATATTGTTGACAACGCTGGCGATTTTGAAAATGCCCTTCTAGTACATCGTAGGCTAGCAAGAGTATATGAAGTTGCGGACCAAGGAGATTAAGAATTGGTGATTGGACATGTTGGTTGTGATGGGAGCCTGGTTCCAAGATCAATACATGGACATTGGCCCCATTAACAACCTGTTGGCTCACCTCATAGATTCTGAACATGCCACCATCTTTTCGGTGTCTATTTTTCTCCTTCATTTGTTCCCTCTTTTAAATATATTTTCATAACCTAATTTGTTTTCTTTTTCTTTGCAGGTTGTTGCACAAAAATGAAGAAACGTTTGATTTCAAACATGTAATGTATTGAAACAATTGTATAGCTTCCCCCTATGAGGCCTTTGGATTTGTAGTAGAATTCACACTAATCTTAGTATTGTCTGAGGATTCAAGAGTGACAAATGAGTCTTTTTTCTTGCAAAGTTTAAAATTCAGATTGCCTTTTTTTTCATGTAGGACATGGAGTTTAATGCAGTTGTACTCATTATTTTCCTCTCCACTCTCATTGTAGGTCTGGTGATTTAATCGAAGATTTTTGTTTTGGAAACTGGTATATAACATTATGAGTGATATTTATTGTGATGATTTTTGCATGTCAGGATAGATGTCATCTGTTTACATCCAAGGCTTCTCTGTTGTGGTTATGACACCAGACATTCCTTGATGCTTGCCTTCCTAATTTCTTGCTGGAGAAGTCATCCCCTCTTAGTGCAACCCTCTCCGACCACATTGTATCTCTTTGTCGTGAATCTTCTTTGTGCCTGCATGATGGTGTGAATGAGAAATTCGTCACAGGCCTGTTGGTGTTCAACCTTTGCTATTAGGGAAAATATTTCAAACAGTAAAAGGACAATGAAAATAAATTTAGAAACTTGTTTGAAAACAACAACATTGTCAAGTACGGCTGAAAAGGCTATGCCCAATGCTCCGACGACGAGTTAAAGATATTTGTAAACTATAGTCTATGCCCCTGTTTATTTGTACGAGTTAAAATAATATCGACAATGTTCAATAGAGTGAACAATATAATGACATACCTTAATGACAATTTGCAATATAGTTGGATTTAGCAATGCAATAAACACGTGTAATTTAAAAAATAGGAATAACCAATCACCATTTCTAAGTGTTACTTAACAGTGTAAACATTCAAAATGACTTATTTCAACCCTGCACCATTCTCCAATCTTTGTCCAGTGATTATTGTCGATAGCCTACTCGACTTGTTTTGTAGACTACATCGGATTTGTTTGTTTGTAAGAGGAATTTAAGTGCATTTAATTTCAAGTTTCATTAAGTTGTAGTAGATTGCTTCTTCTCTCCTTCGAGGCTCTTCTTCTTATTGAGAAAATAGAGCAATGTGTGGTGCATACTAAAGCCTAAAAGGCCTTATTTTGGATGTGGGGTATGGAAATGGCAATGGCAATGGAAATGGTAATGATGTGGGTGTTATTGAAATTGGTGATTTTGATATTAGGAGGCAAAGGAACAAAGGTAGAAGTCGGAGTCCTCATGGAAATGAAAGTTGCATTGGACCCCAAGGGAAGATAAGAGTAAATGCACGAAGTTGGGTGGCTAAAAAGTGGACAAAAACCAGACAAAAGTAAAATGTGTATGCGTTCTATTATAACGTGACCGCGTTTTAATTTCCTAGGTTTGGAATTTACCAAACCATAACGCGTACACATTATGTCTCCTATAAAAAAAATCCCGAGCCTCTATCATTTTATCTCCCTCAAACACAAGTTTTAAGGCTTAACCGTGCCCTCATGTTTTGTCATTCAGATAGATCTCAAGCTCAAACGATCATCTCTAGATCGCCAAAAAGATCTAAATCGACGATGGCGCTATGGAGAAGAGGTAGGCACAATTCTTTTCTCAAAATTACATCGAAATTTGACAATTATATAGTAGAATTTGAATTGAATACATTTTTTTTATTACTACAGTTTGAGGTCGAGGAAATCAACCACAACCAAACCTTGTTATTCCTGTCATACCTACCAACCCTCCAATAGTTGCTCAACATACCCCGGGTAGTCAAGAAGATTTAGTATCCCACATAGTTGAAAACAAAATTGAAATTGATGATTTAATCAAAAGAATGAGGGATTCACAATCTATAAACCCCCATTGTGCCTCTCTTGGAAACACATTAGAGGCATTAGTTTCTCAAGTTGACACGGTAGTTCGGGGAAAATTTATTGTTGGACACCTTACAGAGAGGGTTGTAGGGTTTATTATTCCAGCAAATTTTCATATGTGGATGTAAAGAAAAAATAAATTACAAAAAACCTCATATGCGCCTTACGCGTGGACCCCCGTACTAATTTTTTGATTTCGTTGCCATGCAAACGGTTTCCCATCCATTGGTGCATTATTAATTTGATTAAAAATAATTTTTGCAACTGATGGTGGATTATGTTTGATTTTCCACCTTGCAATAACAACGAGGTGCCACTATATTTTATGAGGAAACTCTATTGCGAGTTTATCCTCAACAAGATCCCAATTTTTATTTTTTTTTGAAATTTCTAGGGTTTAGGAAAAGGATTTTCATAGGATCGACCAGGTGCACAACGTGCACCTATTCAGCAGGGTAGAGTCCTCGCACAGAAGCCCCCTCACCTTTAGATTGTCCCTACAGTAGTGAAGGAGACCGTAGAGATTGATACACTCCACGCGCTTCAAGGGCTATCTATGACCCTTATTCGACTTACCAGGGAGATTTCTGAGCCAGATGCTCACAGAGGTACACAGAGTATTCCCTCAGGGAGTACTAGCATGAGGCCACATCTTTTCTTGTCGTGTGGTAGCATATGTTTGGGTCCCAAGGAGGATGATACTTTCATGCGTGCTAATTTTGGTAGAGGTTGTGTTAGGGGTGCACACGATAATGTCACTATGTCAGATGCCTTTTTGAGTGAGACATTTGGATTACAGTCATCGGAGTCGCATTCATAGGTAATTGTTATGTGTTATTATGTGTGTTACAAAAAGTTCAGAGTACTTGATTTACTTATAAATGTTAAATTTTAAAAATAATTGTATTTGTACATGTACATACATTGGTGTTACAACACGCAGCAGGCGCATCTTCATCCTGACCATAGTCGGTGAGCACCATGCGTACACATACATTCACAGAGGCAATTTAGAATTTTAATTGTGTAAAATTTTCACATACATGCATACACACACACACACACACACACACACACACACACACACACACACACACACACACACACACACACACTTACACTTTTGAAGTCAAATATATGTATGTTCTTGTATGTTCATCTAACTCACGTGATACATGTTTGATAAAGATTCTGACTTCACTAGACACCCCATCATCTCTACGACAAGTAGAGAAAGGTGTCTCCATTGCGATTTCATCTGTGCAACAGCTCACTGAGGTATTCAAACAACATGTAAATTTCGTTAAATTGCTCGTGTAATTCATATTATGTTAAATTACATGTTAGTAATGTCTTTCATTGTAGAATTATTAAATTATGTTATAATGTCCTTCATTGTGTATATGCAGGAGTCACCTATGATGGGTAGCAGCCCTGTTCATTTGATTCACAGGCATGGCGAGGTAAAAATAATAGTTATATATTGATAAAATTAGTTAAAATACTGTCATTACACATACATGTAATTAGTTCTATTTTCACTAATTTTGATGTTAGATTTTGTGATCTTATGTTTATGTAGGGAACTTCAATCCCCTCCATTTTGACTTCGATGGCAAGGAATCATTGCTTTCTTCATGTAGTACTTTATAGCCCCATTTTTAGTTTTAAGTTCGAGTAAATGTCAAAAAACAGGGAATACATGAACAATCATTGGTAATTGAGCACATCCAATAATTAGTCATATGAGTGACATGTATATTTTATTTGGTAGTCAAGCTCTATGATTTTTTAATTTTATTTCTTTTACATCGTCAATATTTTCGAATGGATGACGTTTGATTTGTTAGAAAAGCCAAAGACATCAGTGGAAAGATGGAAATGAAATAGTGAGAATTAAATACTTGCATGTAATAGCACACCTTTTTTACTGCTCAAATTGTGAGATTCAAACAATATTTTCTGTGTTTCACTTTATTGTCTCAATCTTGCGCACATTATTCGCAACAGTGCAATTTACACTTAAAGTGACCAAACTAAAAATGGGAAAAATCCAATAAGTTTCAGGGTCAAAACCCAACTGTGAATGATGTCAATGTTTTTGAATTCTTTATTTACCTGTCCATTACTTGCAGGTATGAATGAAAACATATGGGTTGAAGATTCTCCTGACGTCGATGTAATTAATTGGGAAAATAATGCTTCTATTTACAAAACAAGACAATACTTTGATATGTTTTTGTTAGCTTAGAACCCCCGACTAGCAAGTTCTCGAGTAGACTTTATACAAAGACCTCTTCAAGATGATCCATGTTTGTTGTCATCAATACAAAATCTAGGTGCACAGTCATTACAAGACCTGGAAGAGCTTTTCAACTATCCAACGACATATAAAATTTTCTGAAAAAAATTTGAGGAAAAATTTTTAGTCTCGCATTATGATACAATAGTGACTGTTTATGGTGATTTATGTTTCCTGAAAGGTGTGGCAACATGAATTTGAGTTTCCCTTTTAAGATTCACAAAGGAAAACTCAAATTCACGTTCCACACCTTTTATGAAGGCATTTCGTAGTGACGAAAACCATCAAAGATATCCAAATAAGAAAACAAACAAGACCCCAATGATTATTCATTTGCATTTACATGAACAAAAAATTAGCCCACTACTCAATAAATGATTACATGATTGATTGGACTGTCGTTATGCTTTCGATGAATATGGGCGGAATGAAGCCCAGCCTGAATGACATCATTGAGTTTTAGTCCAATTCTGTGCAAATTATATGTATGAAATTGTAGAGTGATGTAATTGTATACCTTTCATTTTTTGATTGCATAGCCCTATGTGTAGTGCCCACTTCCCTTCGACACCATTTTGTTTTGTTGTTTTCGAGACTGATTACTTCACTTATGGATTATTATGGCTTCTTGATTTAGCATGCTAGTAGATATCATAGACATTGGACTGTTATTGATTTGATCTTTATATGATGCATATGGTTTACTGGTGGACATTTGATGATGATATTTGTATACTTTTGACATGGTTATTTATCTTTAATTATGAAATGTGATATATTTAATCATATTGAGTAGAACTTGATAATTGGATTAATGTGATGATCGTTTTGACATAAATGAAATGTGGAATAGAAATGTGCTAGAAAGTGTAAGTGATATCGTACTTGCATAGATGATAGTAAATCATGTGTCGTTTATTTTATATTATATTGTATATTTGGCATGAATATTTTAATGTGGCCAACAGGCCGAAGGAGGTATTCTCTGTTCTGCAGGTATATTATATTCACAACAATATTGGGGAGTGGAGACCAACCACATTGGAATTCGAGAAGCATCCAACTAAGGTCACCATGGCAACAAGTAATTGTGTGTGTGTTAGAATTATTTGGTTAGGGAAAAATTGTGACCTAGGGGTCATGTGTTCTTTTGTTTTAATTTTCCCTTTTTATTATGTTAGTATGTGTTGCTCTTAGTAAGTGAAATTTTACTTGTGTTATTATTCATATTCTTTGGATTGGAGTTTACCCCTTTGTTAGCCATGGGTTGTAGTGTCTTATTTAAGCTAATTTGAATTTGTCCTAAACTAATTAAGGGATATGACCAAAAGAGAGTTCATTTATTAGGCTTGATTTACTTGGGATTTTGTGTAGATTGATGTGTGTTTGAGTTTTGAGTGTAGCACACTCTACCCCACATGGGAAACTCGCATTTGGCCTTAGAGGCCAAATTTCAAAGCTTGTGGGACAAGTCAAACTTGTCCCACACCTCTTAAAACCCCATGCCAACCCTACCTATGGGTTGGAAGGCCAAATTTAGGGTCTTTTAGGTGTTTTGGGGAGATAAAAAGGGTAAAATATTAATTACACTTTCTTTCAAAATTTAATTTTGTCCTTTGAGGAAGTGGGCTCAGATGGAGTGTGTATGGTGCTTGCCTTTCTTTCAACCACTTATTAATGGTGCATTGGAATATGAAGTTGACCAAATGATGTGGAGTGGAGGGAAAAGGAGGTGGCATCCTACTTGGAGCCACATCATCCCTCCCTCTCTTTTCTCTATTTATTTGATCCTCTTGTTTGTTTTGGGGGTTGGAAGTTTGATTTTTAGTCTTTTGTATTTTGGAGAGGAGAGGATTTTGAAGGAGTTTGTGGAATTTTGGAGCTTGTTGATACTTGTGGGAATTTTGTTGGAGCTTGTGGATGCTTGCTTGATCTTTGGAGGGATTTGAGACTTCATACTTGGAGCAAGCTCTACCATGGAAAGGTAGGAGCTTCACCTTTGTTTGCATTATGTTTCTTTTTTTGTTAAATGAATGTATATTTATGTTGTGTTGAATGTTGTTGTTCGAAATGCTTGTTGGGAATGGGTAGAGTGCCTAAGTTGGGAGTGGGAGGAGACTATGGGGAGTTTAATTGAGGGAGGCATAAGAGATCATTTTCTTGAGGAGGGAGTTTGGGTTGGGTGCCCACCTAGTAAGAGAAATGCTTGCATTTTCTTCTTGTTTTACTTTGAGGGAGGCATAAGAGTTGAGGGAGGCATAAGAGTGGATGGAGGGATAAGGGGTACTTGAGGGAGGCATAAGAGTTGTTAGGGGTATTATGTGTTGCATTGGAGGCTTTTAGGTGGCACCCATTCCCATTGGGAGACATAAGTGGCCTCCCCATAGGTCTTACTCTTATGGCTTTCTTGTTAAGCCTTGTGACTTGTTATTGTGATTGTCTCCCCTCTTGTTGAGTTGTTGATTTTGTTTTGAAGGATTGTGAAATGAATGTGAAATTTTATGTTAAGTTATGTGGAAGCTAGTAGTTGCCATGAGTTTGATTTTCTCCCATTGTAATGTGGTTGGGGCTCGGGGGCCAATGGAGAGGATGGCTTCTCTTCTCCATTGGGTATCTTGGTTGGGAGGAGAGCATTGCCTCTCCCCTTATTTTTTTGTGAATCAAGAAAACTATTGGAGGAGCTACCTTGTTGATGTTTGTAGCATGGGAGCCTTGTTGATAACAATGTGAAACTACCTTGTATTTTTACCCACCTTGAGTGGAGGAAAAGTGTAATATTGCTTTATATTTTAGCTTCCATTATTGTAAATTTGTCCCACATTAAGTGGAAAATGTTGTAACAAGATTTGGAAAGAAATTTGTTTTGATCTTCATTAGTAAGGTTGTAATGTGGGTGAAATTGAAAGTTGAAGGAAAGACAATTTAGTTATTCTCCTTTACTTGGCTTGGAACCTTATATGAGTGTGTTGATCTTGTTGAAATGTTAGTAGTGCTTACTCTAAAAATTAATGGAAATATTGTTGAAACCCTCTTGGGGAATATTGGGAAATTTACTTTAAAATATATATATATATATACATTAAATTTCATTTTGTTGCTTAAAAGAGATGTATTGAAAAGTGAGAATATTAGTGCATTATCTCTTCTTGTATTGTTGATGGAAAGACTTAAGTTTTAAATAGTTTCCAATATGCCAATAAAGTAATTTATGTCCTAGCTCTATTATGTGTTTCCTCATTTAAGAAATTATTGTAAATCCATTTGCAAATTGTAAGGGGAAAAGAAATCGAATCTACTTGAAATCCCATACAATGCCCCTATTAAATTGTGTAGAAAGAAATTTTAATGCAAAGACTTTAAACTTATTAAGATCATTACTCAATACTCCTTAATGCATAATAAGGAAACTAATTATTTTAAATATTATTCATATTTAAGTAATATTAAAACTAATGGATTTACTATTATTAAATTCTATTTATAGCAATATACTATTAATATTCCCTTTTTATTAACAAAGTATATTATTAAAAACTACAGCCAAGAAATGATATTAATTAAATATATGCAAATAAACCTACGTATCTTTAAGTATTTTTATAAGCCTCCCAAGACCTGGACACGCCAAATCAGCGAACCAGCAGGCTTGCGAGCTCATACTATGCAAAGCAGCCTGTGCTTCATGAATATTCTGATGTGAAACAGACCCACCTCTACACTGAAACGTTCACATAATTGCAAAGCAGACTGTGTTTCTTGTATATTCTGATATGAAACAGATCCACCTCTACTAGATTCTCTTCCACGAGTGCAGCGTAAGACAGGTAGGTTTCCATAGATGATCTTTGTAATAAATTTCTTCAGGCCTCCTCGCAACACTCTCACTATCCCTTGACCGATTTTGATAAAGATATCTTGAAGGTGAATCCTGGATTTGAAGTTGCATTCGATACTGAACAGATAACAACAGGGTTGGATAACCTGCTTGTTGGAAGTGCTCAAAAGGCTGTTGTTTTCCACTGTGACGTGACTATGCTTGGCCGATTATTGTTGCAGGCAGAGGCCGTGGATCCCCGCCAAGAACCCACCTCGTAGCACCCAATGATAGTGGAGGTAACACACCCATTTTCACCCACCTGTAGCTTTGCCTAACCACCTTTCCCTGTTCATGCGGCCAGGTTCGAACAAAACGGGTCAACACGCCTTTCCTCTGGTCTGTAGCTTCATCTTTATCCACCATATTGAATCCACGCAGCCAGGACAATATAAAACAGCGGGCCGACTGTGTAAAGTATTAGATTCACAAAATACAAGTGAAATAAATGAAAAAACAGGTGGCCCAGTTTGGAGTAGCTTGCACGCAAGGAGAAGGGGTTAATGTTATGGCAGGTGGCCAATAAAGCCACCCACCCCAACCTTGTTTTCAAACCTAAATTTGAATGATTTTCCCACCGTAAAACTCTTGTCCCTTTTATTCATTTTTTTTAAAAAATATGAATAACCTACTTTAAGGAAAGTAATTCTGAATGAATACAATATTATAACCATGTTCACATTCTTAGTACATAAAAAGATGGATTTGGAACTTCATAATTAATTAGGAAATATGTATTTTAGCTAAACTTATATTATATAAATCTAGTTGATTAAATATACCTTTGAAATTTTATATTCCTTAAAAATAACATGATTTATACGATAAAATATTAAACTGTATGCTTGTGCATATAATGAGTAGTATATATATCTCGTTTTGAGATTTTAAATGTATATATAGTATTTATGTATTCTAAATAAAGACTAAATATTATACCTCAAATGTAAAATATAAAACTATTTGATGCCTGTCAAGTGCATGTACAAATACAATATCTTGAAGGATTTTTTTTTTGTAAACGGGCCATCGTATAAGAATACAACACAATTGTAATATGATGGATCATAAGGTATGAAACTATAAAGACGTTTAGCAAACTTTTCTCTAATGAATGCATGACTTGAATCACGGAAAGGAAGTAAAATAATTTTTTTTTAAAAATAAAAAATTTTAGTTGAAATATCGGGTTATATGTTTGTGGAAGCAAGTTCTTGGCTCGTCGTCGTCGTCATTTTCGCGGCGTCACACTGTGGCCCCAGTCAACAATTTGCATACCTTTCATTATTTTATCGTAGGAATGTACAAATATAGTAAGATATGTTGTCATGGGAATTTTCAGATAGGTTGTGCACATGAGCTAACAAAGTGCCTTTTGAAAGCTCACTCTCGATGATGTCATTGATCATTGAAAAAGAATTACCCATAGCTTTAGCAAACTGATTACAGAAACAAAATAGCTTTTCAACAGTCGTCCCCTCAACATAAACACCTAACCAATTTACAAAAGATGACCATTTGAAAGGGTAGAAACCCACAAGAGTGGCATAGCCCAAGAAAAGGCTTCACATGCCTAGATCGCCCTCAAGTACTGTTGAAATGGACATGTGACTTTGGCATCTTTAACAATGATCTAAGTCATGTGGGGAATGTCAATGTGATCATTCCAAACTTTGTATTGTTTAGAGCAAACACCTCAATTGGTTAACGTATTCATTACACCATTACCCTCCTAGTATGTGTGACAAACAAATATTAATTACTTTTTAACATTTTTATTAGTTCTTTTATATTTCTACTTTTAATTATTTTTTTAAAATTACTAATTATAAGTATTTTTATTAATATTTATTTTTTATTTTATTATTAATTTGTATGAAATTGTAATTTAATTAGTATTTACTTAATTTCTGTTAGTTTTAGCATTTAATTATTTCATTTTAATTAATTACTTTTTATGGACATTCTAATTATTAATTATTTTGACTTTTTACTACTTCAATTTTTTCAATAAATTTTTGTTTTAAGAAATTTCTACTTTTAATTAATTTCTACATTTTTAAGAATTTAAATTTTTTAATTTTCATCATTTCTTTTTAAATATTTTTTATCTAAAATTGCAATTTTTATTATCAAGTACTTTTTATTTAATTATTTAATTTTTAATTAAAAATTAATTATAAATGGTTTATTTGTTACTTATATAATTTAAGACATTTTTAAATTTTTGAAATTTCAACAACTCTTATTAATTAATATTTATTTTTTATTTAAAATTAATTAAAAATTATGGATTATTATTTATTAATTTATTAAATTTACATTATTTATCTTAAAATAATTTTAATTTTTTTATTATTAAGTTTTTAAAATTATTATTATTTTTTATTTTTATTTTGTAACTTTTAATTATTAATTATTTTTTATCTTTATTATTTATTATAAAATTCTAACTACTTTATTAACATTTTTATTAATTTTGATGGATTTTTGTTAATTCCTATATTTTCAAAATAAATTATAGAGTTTTTATATTGATTTTCTAATTATTTTATGATTTATGGAGGGGTACCTCGCAGCCCAACGCATGTAATTTTAAAATTTTCATTCCCTTGGTAAGCTTTTTATTAATTGCCAAGTTGGGGACAAGAAGGGGTGAGCTTTTGTAAAAGACTAGTCCCCTAAGATTTACACAACCATGTGCTATATATTTTTTTTATTCTCTTTATTATTTTTTTTAAAAGTTCTAATTTTAATTTTTTTATTATTATTTTATTTTTATTTTTAATTATTTTAAATTGTCACTAATAATTCCTATTCTTTCAATTAAAATTTTGTTTTATTATTTTTACTAGTCTTTTTAGTTTTTTAAAATACTTTTTAAATTTAAATTATTAATATTTATTATTAATTACTCTTTCATTATATTTTATTAATTTTATTAATAAATTTTTACTTAAATAGAATTTAATGTTATATGATTTTTTTTTTTTTTTTTTAATTATTTTTTATAATGAAATTATTGAATTATTATTTATTAGTTTTTAGGATATATATATATATATGCTATTAAATTTTAATTTTTTTTC
Source organism: Taxus chinensis (assembly GCA_019776745.2). Lineage (NCBI taxonomy): Eukaryota > Viridiplantae > Streptophyta > Pinopsida > Cupressales > Taxaceae > Taxus > Taxus chinensis. The sequence goes on along the minus strand of CM034147.1, from coordinate 256,926,540 downwards.
TAAATTGATAATTATAATTTTTTATTAATGGTGGGGTATTTTCATTTTTAGCCCAATCCAAGTATGAAATTGTAATTTTATTATTTTTTAACTTGGTATGATTTTTTATTCATTTTTTTAAGTTTTTTATTTTTTATGAGACATTTTAATTTGAGCCAAGACTAGTCCCGTAGGATGCATAACATCTATTGTTATAATTTTTATTACAAAGTTCTACTATTTTTTTAGTTTTGATTAATTTTTTATAAAATTCCTATATTTCATTATTCAAAACGTTGAATTTATTTCTTTCATATTATAATTTTTTAGTTAGATAATAAATTCTAATTTTTGATTAATTTGTATTAATATATGTAATTTTATTGATATTTTAGGGGTTATTTTTCCTTTTCATTATTTTTAACCCAAACGCAATTTTGATGATAATTTTATCCTGTACCTTGGTAACTCCTTTTTAACATTTTTGCCAAGTTGGGGATTAGGAAGGGATAAGCTATTTTTTTATAAATACTATATGTTCCTAAGATGCATTACAGTTTTAAAACTATTAACTATAATTTTTTATTAATATTTAATTGTTATTTTTAATTAATTTGTAAGAAATTGTTATTTTTAATTAATTTTTTAATTCCTTTTTCCTTTTTATTATTTTATATGGAGGGGTAATTTCACATTTGCAACGCAATTTTTTAGGTATTTTATGAAATTTTAATTTTTTATTAGTTCTTATATTTTTTTTTTTATTTTTATATGGAGGGGTACCTCACAGCGCAACGCAACAAGGTAACCCATCAATACCTTGGTCTCCTCCATTTTGCCACTTTGGGGACAAGATTGTTTGAGCTGGGACAAGACTAGTCCCCTAAGTTCCACACAACCATTGCTATTAATAGTTAATTTTTATTCTTTAATTTTTTAATTTCTTTTTTTAAAATAATTATTATCAATTTTGAAGGAAATGTATTAATATAAAAATTTTCAAAAAGAATTATACATTTTTGAATTTGATTAATTTTAAGTAAATTATAATATAGTAATACTCTTTATTATATTTTATATTTATTTAATTTTTATCAATTTTAATAGATTTTTATTAATTCTTATTTTTCAAAAAATATGAAGTTTTGAATTTTATTAAAGTTTAAGGAAATTATAATTTTCAAATTTTATTGATATTAATTTTTTACTTTGGTGGGGTACATTATAACAGCCAAAGAGAACGAGCTTAACCCAACCTATAAAAAAAACTAATGGCATCATTACTTGTTTTGGTAAGTTGAAGTACAAGAATCCTTGCAAATTGATTAAAGACTAAACCCGTAGGATGCATACATCTATTGCGTACTATAATGTATGTATCTATTAGTTTTGATGGTTTTTAGAGAAATTAAGTATACCTCATAAAAAAAACTAATGGCATCATTCTTGTTTGGTAATTGAAGTACAAAAATCCTTGCTACACATTAGAGCTAAACAAGTACAAAATCCTTCAAATACTATTAATATATGTTTATGTGTATGATAACGTATGGGTGCCCCACAAATTTTTAACCCAATTGCAACGAGCATAATCCATCCTTACCTTGGTCTTACATTTTGCCAAAATTGGGGATAGGAAGGGACTTAATTCTGAGACAATACTAAAAAAAACATCCCCTAGGATAACCACACAGCCATTGCTCAAAAATTCCTGAAGATCACAGAAGCACCATTGTTAATTCCTATATTATCAAAAAAAGTTATAGAGTGCAAAAATAGAAGCACTAAACAACCATTCATCCCTAGTAAAAAAAAAATCTAAATTTCCTATGGAGGTTACAAAAACACCATAACAACGCAATAAGGTAACCAAATCAATACCTTAAGATTGCACAACCATTCATGCCTAGTTAAAAAAATTCTAAGGGGTGACCCTGGGACAAAAGCACTAGAGCACCAAAGATCAACACAACTCAATTGTGTCAAATAGTTACTCTTTATGATTTTTTATAAAATTCTACATATCAAATAATTCTAAGAATACAATTTTGATGCGCACACCAGAAAACAATTCATATGTATCAAAAAGAATTATACAGTTTTGAATTTGATTAATTTTAAGTAAATTATAATATAGTAATACTCTTTATTATATTTTATATTTATTTAATTTTAATAGATTTTTATTAATTCTTATTTTTCAAAAAATATGAAGTTTTGAATTTTATTAAAGTTTAAGGAAATTATAATTTTCAAATTTTATTGATATTAATTTTTTATATGGTGGGGTACCCTCACAGCCCAACCCAACGAGCTAAACCCATCCTTGCATTGGTCTTACAGTTTGCCAAGATTACATAAACACCAAAACAAAACATTCAGGCAAGACTAGTCCCCTAAGTTGCACACATCCATTACTATATAGTTATTCTTTTTGTTGTTTTTTTATAAAATTCCAATTTTAATTAATTATTATCAATTTTGATGGATTTTTATTAATTCATATTTTTCAAAAAAATTATCCTTACCTTCCTTACCTTCCTCTTGCATTTTAGCATGTTGAGAATTAGAAGGGGCAAGCTGCAACAAATACTAATCCCCTTCAATACACATAACCATTGCTATATAAGTTAATCTCTTTATTTATTTTTATAAAATTCTAATTTTAATTAATTTTTATCAATTTTTATCAATTTTTATTAATTCCTATTTTTCAAAAAAATTATGAAGTTTTGAATTTTTATGTTAATTTTTATTTTTATTATTTTTTAATTATAATTACTTTTAAGACACGAGAACAAACAATCATTGATATCAAATCTAGTTAAAGATTGTAGAAGCATCATAACAGACATTCAATAATATCTAATTTAGTTAAATTTTAATTACTTTTAAAACATGAGAACAAACATTCATTCATACAACATTCATTAACTACAATATAACAATTTCTACCTTTAAAAGACCAAAAATAAACAATCATCCATATCAAAATTACAAGAGCACCACAACAAACACACATTCATATCGAAAATTTCTAAAATTACAAGAACACCAAAACAAAGAAACAATTTCTACCTTTAAAAGACCAAAAATAAACCATCATCCATATCAAATTTTTCTAAGATTATTAGAAGAGCACCACAAAACACTACTAGAACAAACAATCATTCATATCAAAATTACAAGAGCACCACAACAAACACACATTCATATCAAAAATTTCTAAAATTACAAGAACACCAAAACAAAGAAACAATTTCTACCTTTAAAAGACCAAAAATAAACAATCATCCATATCAAAATTTTCTAAGATTATTAGAAGAGCACCACAAAACACTACTAGAAAAAACACTCATCTATATCAAAAAATTTAAAGATTACAAGAGCACCAGAGCACCAAATAAACACTCAAAACAAAAACAATCATCCATATCAAAAGTTACAAAAATTTCTAAGATTACATATTAAAAATTTCTAAGATTACAAACAGTACACAACACAAAAAACAATCATCCACATTAAAATTTTAATTTCTAAAATACAAGATTACATAAACACCAGAGCACCAGAACAAATACTTAATTCTAAATTTCTACCCTTACAAAAGCACCAGAGCACCCTTACCATCGTATCCACAGTGCAAAATTTTAATTTCTAAAAGTACAAGATTACATAAACACCAGAGCACCAGAATAAACACTTAATTCTAAATTTCTACCCTTACAAAAACACCAGAGCACCAGAACAAGTGTTCAATTGATGTCTCTAGTTCCATTTAGATTAAATATGTAACCAGCACATATCATACAAATTCTACTAGGATACAAGATTAGCAAAGAGTATCTCAACATAGAAAACTGTCATACACATTAAAATTGTTAATTTCCAAAAGTACAAGATTACATAAACACCAGTGCGTGCGTTACAAACACTTAGATCCTAAATGTTCTACCCTTCGTGCGTAAAAGCACCAGAGCTTCTAGGTCAAACACTCCACTCCTCAACAATCATCTATGCTCAGAAATCAGAAAAATATGTCTTCAAATCGTGAACTATCCTAGAAACAATTTCTAAAGATTACAAACAATACACAAGCAATGGAAAACAATGATGCACATTAGAATTTTAATTTCTAAAAGTACAAGATTACATAAACACCAGGTGCGCCAGAGCACCATCACTCAAACACTTAATTCTAGATTTCTACCCCTTACACCCGAAGTGTGTAGAGGTACCAGTTTCAAACACTCTTTACAAAAACAATCATCCATGTAGGATAAATTAGCAATGATTTCAGACTTACAGGAGCACCATAACATAACATTCATCTACATCAACAGTTTCAGATTACATACAGAGCATGCAAAACAGATCTATATCTATCCGCAGGAAGAATTTTAATTTCTTAAGTAAGTTAACCATGATGACATAAACACCAGAGCAACAGAACAAACATCTTAATTACACAGAGAACTTCTACACTTACAAAAGCACTAGAACAAACACTCGATTGTATATTAAAGTATTCACATGATTAAATAAAAGCAAGATATCATTAATAGTAATGGAATACAAGAGCGCCATGCACGCAGAAAACAATCATATGTATCACAGTAATCCAGATCTTGCACAAACATAAACATATCATACCATATCAAAAATCTATCTCTCTCTTCTACTTACAGGAGTTCACCAACATAAACATTTATAAGGGTGGGGACATCAACAGTCCCTTCACTACTTACATCCAATCACCAAAACAATAGGTCAATCATGTTACATTATTAGCCACATGTCTAAGATTACAACCAATAGCCCAACACATGAAAACAATCATGCGCTACATTAATAGACTTTAATTTCTAAAAGTTAACTGATTACATGATGACACCTATTCTTAGTCCGCATCCATCCACATTAATTGCTTTGTAAGATTGACAAACTCCACACATAGCACAATGCATGGCGTGCAAGTCATCCTCCTTAAAATTGTTAATTGCTCTAAACGTACAAAAACATTAAAACACATATCACTCATGTGTGATAAATGGCCAGAGTCCATGAACACCAAAAAACTTAATCTTCCGCATTAACAATGTTCTAAGATTATCTGTTCAGTGCACTTTGAACATGCCATGTTTTAACCACATCATCCACCTCTTAAATTTGCAATTCTGTTAACTATACAAATGCTCAACAGCATTGGGAATCATACACTTCATCCATATAAAATGAATTCTAAAATAAGATGAGTGAGGTAGACCCATCAACTACCGCATAATCTTTTAAAAACCAAAATATTAAAACGACGAAAATACACTCACTGATATCGCCACACTTATCTACAGATTGTGTAGGATTACAAATGGTCAGATCTAATTATTTCTGCTCAAAAAACACCCACTCATCCAGAAAATAATCATCCATATCAAAAATCAATTCTAAAACTGCAAGTAATCAGAACAAACACTCATCTAAATCAAAAATTTCCGATTACAAGAGCACCAGAACAAATACTCATACTGTATCAAAAAATTTAGACTTTATTACAACACGCTTGACAGATGAGGTCCTTGATCAAATTTCCAGTGATATCCATGGCTTCAAGAATATTTCCTTAGGGTTGAAGAGTAAATAACAGAGTATATCTCTAAATAACTAAAATAGCAGACCTACATTCAAATACCAATGACAGCATAGAGTAAATGACAGAATATATAATTTCACTAACAGGTGGATTCAACGATATACTTTATTTCATACATCAAGCCCATGAGGTTTGAAGCCTCCAATATAGTAAATATTCAGTTCAGCAGTTTAAAATGTTGGCAATCAAATGAGCCTTATTTTCCCTTGATACATTCGAACTTTAAAGAGCTTTACACTTTTTACTGATTCACTAGAGGATCCTATGAGAATAGATTTTATAGAATACTTTACTCCATATGTTTGGAAAGAGGGTCGAAGAATTTTTATTCCTCTTTGGTTTTTGAGGCCATGCTCTAACATGGAGTTTCGAGGATTCCACTTGTAAATATAAATGAAAACGTTAAAAGTCGATTTGAAATCAGCAGTTTGGTGTGTCAGAACCAGAGAGATAGATTCCAGCAGCTGCTATGAAATTTGGTACGCAACTTTACAATCTTACTAACTTACTGATCTTTTTAAAAGAACCAGGGATAAGTTCTACATTCTAAGTGTCTAACTAATTGTTTAGCCACACTCCATAGATGTCTAATAGGGAACGCCTATCGGTGAAAATTGATTTATCGAAGGGAGTTCTACGATTTTAAATGGGTTCCCCATCAAGTGCCCTCACGATGCAAAAAAGGCAACACCCTTAAAAAAGAACATTTCAATATGTACAATCAAAAGGAGTTAAATACATCCAAGGTTAATACAAATACAAGGTTAATAGTTCCAACTCCAACGTTATAATCATATTGACACTGCTGAAATAAAGTGTGTGGCCCTTGCAATCAAACGATCGTTTTACAATAATTAGCTTTAAACCTTATATGATAAACAAAAGATAAGCCATAAACAACAAAGCCTATCTTGATTTTATTTTATTATTCACACCAAGAATCCACACCCAGAAATATGTGAATTTGGGAGGGCAAATAATGGCTTCTAAATCTTAATGTCTCGGCTGGTTATACACAAGGAGCCACCAATCAGATCAGATATCCATCTATAACACCTTGTAACGGAAAAAATAGCTTTGACACCCAAAACTACATGAAATTCGTGAGGTAACTCTACGCGTGTAGAAGCAAATGTAAGGAAAAATAGTCATACCGTAAACTGGAAAATGTCAACAATGCTATGGAGCATTAAGGGTCCCGCACAAACAGGGACACCTATAATTAAGACGTAATTATTAAATTATGAGATATCAAATTGTCAACAAAATCTGCATTAGACGAATATATAAGATGTTATCTTCTAAATGAAGTTTTTACATCCACTCTACATTACAACATAAAAGCTATTATTTCCCCAATTCTAAATAAACCTTTAAAACACATACAGAAGTTTAAAATGACTTCCCGCTACAAAACTCACATACATCATAAGCTAAAAATGACTTAATAAAGGCCTAATCTTACTTGAGATTAAAGAAAAAAAATTATATCCCACAACAGAATAACCAAATCTGTAGAACAATACGACGCATTTTTCTGCAGGTTATCAATCTAATGGGGCATGGTCGTGGTGGCCTCCGTGGATTACATGTAATTGGCACGAAAAATTTCTAACCGAACCCGATGGAGACTGTGGAGATATCACTCGATCCCTTGTATGATAACGTTGGCGGCACGAGTTATATAGCATTTTTTTTATTTACATGCAAATATTATTTAAATAATAAAATAATTTATATAGTATGTCATATATATATAATTGTTCAAAAATATGACATACTATATAAATTATTTTATTATTTATTTAAATAATATTTGCGTGTAAATAAAAAAAAAAATCCTATCGAATAGTAACAAACAATATATATTGTTAAATAAGAGTCTATCATCATCAGAAATGGTATCTTATGGAACTTGAGAAAGAAGCGATTAAGTAAGTACATGCGAAGTATAAATAGATTTGATTGCTTGCAGTGCAAGATAAGGAAGGCGAGCTCCTATAAATTTATAATCCACAAATAGTTAGTGCGTGAAAATGACAATTAGCAAAGTGCACAATGAAACTCCGAATTGAGGAGGAAAATAATCTTCTCAATGTTTTAACTTTTAAAAACAGAGCCCTGCAGCACAAGATGCGATGATATATGATTCACCGAGAAAACATTTGACTGACTGATACAGGAGAAATCAATGATGCTAACCCCTAAATCTAAATAGGAGAAATCAATAATAGCCCTAAATAAATACAGGAAAATTCATCAAAACCCTAGACAACAAAATTAAACCAGGTTAAACATAGACAAAGATAATTATTATTTACTCTGTTTTAGCATACACAAGGCACATTTAAAGAAAATTAGCAGAAGGTTGTTCAATGAACAAACATGACTGTGATCATAAAATGTAGTGCTAACCCCTAAATCTAAATAGGAGAAATGAAGCAAATCCCTAAATAAATACAGGAAAAATCATCAAAACCCTAGACTACAGAATTAAACCTTGTTCCAAAGATTATACATATGAAGATCGTTAATATTTACTCTGTTTTCATTTTTAATATATTATTGCAAGTCCGGTTTAGCTTCTTTCTTGATAAATAAGATTTTAACAAGCAAGAATTTATATTGCTATCAATGTTTGGGTGAGGAACACCAATATATACAGCAATTGCCTTCATTTTGAAAGGATATGTAAGGGCCATAATAATTTTATTTTTCCTTACCCCTTTCATCATGCTTCTCCAGTTAACATTCTTCTAGATACTTCACTTTTTCTTCTCTCCTAAGAGTGCCTTCCCTTTTACTGTCAAGAAATAAACTCCATGTAGATGCAAGCCTCTTAACTCCAACCATACACCTGTTCACCCTTCGGTGATCGAGTGCTTTCCAATTTAACGTTCTTTTTGCATCGATCTTTGGAACGCTAATGCTTAAATTGTGACTAAATGTTCTTGGTGTAAATGTCCAGTAGTGACATCAGGGGCCGATTTATGCTCAATAGTGTAGTTGCGATAGCTCTTCTTGGGTAAATGTCCATAATTGGAGTTTGTGATTGCTTTCCATCTAGATAGTGTAGTGCCTCGTTGCTAAATGAGGAAATTCTGAGGTGAAAATTATTGTAATGCTTCCAGGAGGAGAATATTAAACTAAACAAGGAGAGCTTGGTTTATAGTATGTGACAGGCTAAGATTAATGAGGATTATTTTATATAGATTGTATTTTTTTTATTATTGTTTATTGGTAGTGGTTGAAGTGCATTTTCCTATCTCCCTGGTTAGCTGGCGGATGGGTGGCACTTCTTGTCACTTCTTAAATGAACCTGTAATCTTCCTGTTTGGTGTGAGATAGTTGAAGTCGGTGGAGGCGTTGAATTCCTTCACCAGGATCTCCTTTTGATTTCCTTTCTTCAATGCGTTTAGGTTGCAGTCATGAATTGGCGCAGTGATTTCTAGTGAAGATGCAGGCATTGAAGGAGGGAAAAACGTGTTTGAGTGCCTTGTTTTTCCTTTTTGACGCTGTTCTGTTCCTGTTTCCTGGCTACACGAACCTTCTATGTCATGGTGTCTTCTTCCCTGGTTACTTCCTGTGCGCGTGGGTGTAGATGGAGCTTCAGGATGGGGGAGCAGGCTGTCCCGACTACCACCACTTTCTTTGGGTGCTGCGAGGTGTGTGCTGGTCGGGATGAGAGCCCTCAGCAACGGCCTGCAACAAGTTTTAGCTAGGCGGGTACAGGAAGTGTTACAGGTTGGTTGAAGCCTTTTGAGCGATTCCAACAAGCAGAATGTCCAGCTATGTTGTTATCTGTTCAGTATCGACTGCATCCTCAAATTCAAGATTCTCCTTCAAGATAGTTTATCAAAATCAACTTTGTGACAGTGAGAGTGTTACCAGGAGACCTGATGAAATGTATTTACAAAGATTCTCTACTGAGACCTTGCTTGTTCTACGATGTAACTCATGGAAGAGGATCTCATAGGGGTGGGTCTGTTTCATATTAGAATATTCCTGAAGCACATTTTGCTTTACAATTAAGATTCTTCAACGGGTATGGCAGAGGTTTCTGTGGAATTATCACACCTACAAGTTGAAATGCCTGCTTCATGAGCTTTGACTGGGGTTTTGTATAGGGTGAGGCGATTGTATATGCAGTGGTGACAAGGGGAAATGGTGGTGCTTGCTGAGTTCAGTGCAGTTGGGGGAAATGTGGGAGCTGTAATCATTATGTCTTGTGTCCATGCAAATCCTCAGCTCGCTTCTTGAATCTTTCATGTAGCTCCTGACTGGCCATATATATAGGTCCATGGATCTTTGCCTAGATCATGCAAGTCTTGTGGTGACGAGTAAAAAAGGGAACGGTGGTGCATCTCCACAGTGGGAGGGACTGCAGTCTCATATAGTCTAGGATTTAGAGCTTAACATTATCAAGGCAATCATAAGAGGTGGACGTTCCATCAGGTGAGATTTCTGCCAGAAATTGGAAATAGATGAGCACTCAGAGTCTGCAGTCGAGCCTGCAAATACTGCCTTCTGGGGTTAGGCAAGATCGAAAGTCCATAGGGCTCAGAGGTAGAGATGGTGATTGAATTGGTGCCTCTGGATGATGGGCATATGTTTGTAGAAAAGCAGATTTGAGGCCCAAGGTATTGGGATATTTGGTGGCAACTGCAGCTTGTTTAAATGCCCTACTCCATCATGTCTGCCATGACAGTATCGACTACATTAGATGGATGGCAATATTGCCAAAGCTTGCTTCAACGTGGTCACTAATGTTGACAGGCTCTAGTATAGTATGGATCATGTTGAAATGGAGTATTATCACAACTTACAACAACTGTAATGCAAAGACCTTAGAGTGTAAGAGCCAAGCTCAAACCTTTGATGAAGGATCTCCACGCCTTATATATCAAACTGGTAGATGCCTTTGAGATTTTAGGAGCATGATGAAGATCATCTAGAGAGTCTTGTGTCCGAGCTTCAAATCATGGGACTTTTTGTTGCCTGCGTTAAGTATGGTGTGAGGAGACTCTATACAAGCACATAACTGTTGTCATTTGCAAGAAAGGAGATTTTTTTAATGGCAATGAAGATCTGGATATTTTCTCAAGCAAATGTTCGGATGGGCATGTAAAGCTTTGGCTAAGTGCTATGTGTTTTCAGCTCAATTCAAGTAATGCTGGTTGTCGGCCTTGAATTGTGTGGGTTACCCTTGGAAACTTGGATCAATGGAGAAGGGACAATTGTCCTCTGGTGAATGATTTGTTTGCTGGGCGTTGGTAGATACTTATGCAAAGTGGAAGCAAGCATAAGACACCCAAACTATTTGACAAAATGCCTAAGTGAAATATGGCCAAAGGACAGCAAGGATTGCATGATGTGTTTTGGAATGGGTTTGTTGAGGAGGCATAGGAAGTTGAAACAAATCTGAGTAACTTGGGTAAATCCATCTCCTACAACCTTTGCTTGCCGTGGCATCCTTGCTAGGTTATTCTCTGAAAATATCTCCTCCAGCCTTGTGTAGATCACTTGTGTTTGTGGTAGTCGTATAGGGTATGTGAGTTGGTTTTCGGATCCCACAAGAAGTAAAAGCTCAAGGAAAGCAATAGTTGAGCACAAGTGCATGGAGTCACTTCGGATAAAACAATGCTTGAGAACTGTTTGAAAAAAATCCTCTTCAATTACATGGTCTCACGGATCGTGAATGTGGACCGCTTAGAACTGGTGCACCTGGATTCTAGTACCTACAGTTCTTATGCTGACCCGTGCGGAGTCTGTACGACCTGTTGAAGCTGGAGAAACAGGCAAGATATTTCTACACTTTTCTATTGTTATTTTATTTCAAATTATTGTGAAATCGAACCACTTTTTCCTTGCATTGATTTGTCAGTTGGATGTCATGATGGGAGATTTCCCATTTCTGCTTGTTTCTTCTTGTTTTAGCTTTTATCGTTGACAGTATGTTGGTCAAAAGGATGCGTGTGCCCTCTCCTCTGAATGTTATGTTTCTCTTACTCGAATGATAGACCTTCGTCTGTTTGTTTATGTATTAATTCTTCTCTGCGATTGAGTTGCAAGTTATTATGTTGATCAACTAGTATTTTCGATATTATGGAAGTAAGTTACGATAACTATGAAGCTCCTCCCTAGCACCCAAGTTGTCTTTTGACGTTTTATGTTAGCCCCTTCGCAAGTCCCTTTGATAACCTTTTGGCATCGAGAAAGAAAGGTTGTAGGATTGTGTGAGCAATGCGTGGGCTAGCCAGCTTAGAGTTTTGGTATTAAAACTGGTAGAATGAAAAGGTTTGTGTGCAATGTGTTTTGCCGTCTCGCGTGTTTAGACTCTTATACTATCTTTCATCTTGTTTCTAGGATTTTAAGGCCATCCTCAAAGAAGTATCTTGACCATCCTTATCAACTTAAACCATAACTAGCTTTTCGGATCAGCTAAGCTCGAGGTTTCATTGTGCAAATCCAGTACCTCGTAGACACTAGAATAGTTTCGGTCTAATCCCCCTCTCAGAATTGTTGTTGATGGCACTCTTCTATTTTTCCTAACTTGCATTATTTCTCCTTTGTAATGTTAACGCTATTAATTAATATTGGTCGGTTTTTATGCACGTAATTACCGTAATAGTTTGTGATGGAAATTTCCTTAAATGTGATTAATCTTCGGGAAAAAATCATCTTTCATTTGATAATCTTATGGATTCATAGCGGAAGGTTTTGTTTTGATAATGTCACTTAGAAATTATGTTTGTATCTATTTGTGCGACGGTTGACTGTGTTACCAAGGGTTGCCATAAAATATGGTTGTTTTGGGATATGGGTAATTTATTTTAAATTAACCAAACATTAGTATTGTAGTGGAGGTTTGCAAATCTTTAGTGTTATAAAATTTGTTGATGACATTATTGTATACTCTTGTTGGACGGAACCCCCTTCTTCTCTCACGTGTTTGCTACTAGCCTGTAAGACTTTGACCCTTCTTGGATGATTGGAAAATCTTTGTAGTTAATGGTCAAAACTAATATACTTTGCTTTCACCTCGAAACTTATGTTGTGTGTATACTTTATTTGATTTCCGGTTTGAAACTCGATTATACATGGCCTTTTGTGTTAATTTTTGAAACCCGTGGTTCCCCTTTCTTGGGCCGATCAACTCTTGTTCTTTCAGAAATATATTAATTTAGTCTATGCGTTTGGTACCTTTGATAAATTTCTAGATGGTTGGTGTATATATTAAATCTTAATCTTGTAATTATGGTTTAACTACTTACTTGATGGGAATTCTATTTTTTTGCTAGATTATTTGTTTTCTCCTTATAGGGCCAAGGGCCATTCTCTTACGATTGCTATACTTTCGTTGCTTTTACTCCTAACTGAAGTACAAGGCCTTCTCCTTCTTTGATTGGCATGATGAAGACTTTATTATATCTTCATGTGTTGATAGTGTTTAGAGGTTTGAACCAATTCTTGTAATAAAGTGCTTCCTTTTCGTGGTATTTTCAAATAATAGTTATGGTGGTTTTGTGTAGCCTTATCTTGCTCAGTTCTCGTGAACTGACTCTTGTAGAAAATTTACTGCAGATGGATTTTGCGTGTAGATGAGGGATAGAATTGTAGACTTTTGTCATCAACCTCAGTTGAGAATTTCCTTTACTCGAAACCTTTTTATGTTGTTCAAATATTGTTAACGTCCAGTGGAAAGTTTAAAAGAGCATTAATGTCTTAGTATAAAGTATTGTGGACTTTGTCATCTGAACTTTGGAAACCTTGTATTGTTTGACCATCATTGAAATTATAAGAAAATTTGGTTATTGTTGTTGAGTGACTTCGTTGGAGTATCAGTATTTTAAGAATTGATGTAATCTTGTTTTGTTCTTGTAAATGAGTGTTGCTACAACCTTGCCTTGAGAATAAATTTTGAGTTAAACCTGGACATGACTTAGTAATAAAGTGTCATAAGTAAACGAACATGGGATTGTTTAATACTTCTGGAAGTTAAATTAAAAGTTGTATTCAAATAAAGTAACATAGGGGTCACCAACTTGAGAGGAAGAAATTCTTTAATTAATCAAGGGCTAGACTATCATTGCAAGTAAACTTTATAACATGATAACCCTAGCTCCTTTAGTGAACATTATTCCTTTTATGGTGAAATTTGTAAAATGACCCTAAGGTGAAATGAACTGTTAGTTGTTTGAAGATGATAAGATTTAATAAGCCAGAGAAAACAAATTGGAGACCTCACCATCTTTCTCACTGCCATTTGGAAAGTAAATTTTTACTCCTTGTTAATACTTTTAGCGAAGCCTAAGTAAAGTTGTTGATAATTCTGGTTAAGAGCCCTAGCTTCAATTAAATACTGGCAATAACTAATGAGGTCCTAAAGATGTTTCATCTCGACCTTCTCCCTCTAACCCTCTTTCAAGGCACCTTGTATCTCTTCTCTTAAGTGTGTTGATCTTAAAACCATGTTGTCTTGTGGGCAAGAACGAATCTTAGTAGCGTTAGTGGTGAGCAGATGGCCTTGTGGAATTGAATTTCCCCCTTTCTCTAAATAAACGAACTAAGCAAATAAATTTCATAATAGAGAAGATTTAAGGATGATTACTTAGTGAAAAAGGAATAAACTTAGCTTGGTAAGATGAATTGTATGAATCGTATCCCGAGTCTCCTTGAAAACGAAGCTAAGAATTGCAAGATGTATTTTTAAAATAAATAACCCTCAAGAATATCTCATTGTGGTTGGCCCTAACTGTAAGTGTGTTTTGTGATTAGACTTCTAAGTTGTCTTGTCAAAAAGAAAAGTAAGTTGTCCTTGATAGGTGTGAACGTTTCCGTGCTGCCTTTATGGCCATCCTTGTATCAAGTTGTTCACAGTGTTAGTTGTATCCTTGGTGACGACATGGTGCATCATGTTATGTGTCAAGCAAGTCAAAAAAAAAGTTATCCTGTATTTCACTATGTTGTTCATGTGTGGATTTTTGGGTCGTTACACTTGGTATCAGAGCGTAGGTTCATGCTCTCGAACCTATGGGCCGGATTGGTGTTGTATGGTGATGTTACATGATGGTGATGGTGTTACATGATGTTGTTTCATGGAGATGATGGTATTGCATGATGATGATTTTTATTGAAAGAATAATGTGCTTTAAGCGTGATGTGATTATTGTCGTAATTGTGATATTGTGAATGCACGTGATGTGTATTTCACCTTGTGCGAAATGTTTGTGATCATGTTGATATGTTGGGGATGGGAGTATTCTCTCTCCTTCTTGTGGATTCTATGAAGAGTTCACGTGTGAATTGTTGTTTGTGATGTGTGAAAATAATTCTAATGTGGATGACGGAGTGTTGAAACATTGTGACATATTGTGATATGTAAGTGTATTAATGTGTTGTATGACTAGATTGATATTAAAAAGAAATGAGTTGTATCATGATGTTTTTTACCATGTTTTGAAGAAATGTGTGTACCACCTTGTTATGCAGCAATGAATGTTATGTTGAGATGTACTATGTTCATCGTATATATGACTGTGCAAATATGTAATGCTTCATGTTGTGATTTTGGGTCATACGGTGAGTGTTATGAACCCTATCATATGGTGATTGCACTTTGGGTGCAGAAAGTGGTAAAGTGATGTGTTACACTCAGTGAATGTATGATCGTGATCTACCCTGTATATGTACCATATGTAAGACGTTATGGTAGTTATGTGTGTGCCACCGTTATGTTAGTGATGTTGTGGTATGTTATGTTGTGAACCTTACGCTAACCGACCTTGAGGGTAATCGGTAGAAGTGTATGTTGAGAGTGAGGAATGGGTGTACCATGGGTCAATAACTCGAGCCGAAACTCCGGTTTAGAAGATAACATGTGAATAACTCGAGCCGAAACTCGGTTTACCATGAAGATGTTTTGTAACATCTTTCCTCTCTCCCTATGTGGTTGTATGTATGCAACCTAAGTGCAACTATGACAATGTTTAGCCTTCTCGAAGTGGTGGCGGGATGATTCAGATGGAGGTGATGATTAGTTGTATTATTGACACGTATTTTTACGAGCTGAGGATCGATGTTCTGAGTGCTAGCAACTCGTTGAGTACCCCTTTGGTGGCTAGATAAGGCCACACAGTTATCGTAATGTGACATTATTATAAGTTGATTTTATTCATAAATTGAGCTTTTTACCTTATTTTGTAAGGACTAGCAGCTTTTCTTGATTGCCATGCTTTACAATTTTGGGCATTTCCTTGGTTTGTGGCACTAACATGGGGATTTTGATACTAACTATGGCTATTTGGCCATTTATTTTTGCTTGATTTTGGGTCTTCTTTTAAATTTGACCAAATTTTACCGAATTGCCCAAGGCTTTACTTTGCCACTTGCCCAAAAAGTCTATGTACTTTGCCACTTGGCTTAGATTGGATTGTTGTGCTGGTTCTATTGTCGTGATGTGTGGAATAGGGTAATGGGATGCACCATGAAATGGTTGGACCTATGGACCCCGCTTCGTTGTATGGGGGTACGCCCCAAGGAGTTACAGATAACTAGCGGGTTGTTGAACCACGCGTTATTATGTCACTTGGGTTAGGAGTGTTCGAACTCTATGTGTCTTGGACCATAGGGTCAACCGGCCTCCTTGAGGGAGGCATAAGAGAATTGAGGGAGGCATAAGAGACTTGAGGGAGGCATAAGAGTTTGAGGGAGGCATAAGAGACTTGACGACTTCGGCAAGCACTTTGGATGAAGAATGTAAAGCTTTTGTAAGTGCTATTGTTTTCAGCCTTGATTCATAATGCTATTTGTTTGCCTTAATTGTGTCTTACCCTGGACTGGATTGGTATCAATTTCCTCTAGTGAATGCTTTGTTTGCTGGGCATTGGTAGATACTTATGCAAAGTGGAAGCAAGCATAAGACACCCAAACTATTTGACAAAATGCCTGAGTGAAATATGGCCAAAGGACAGTAAGGATTGCATGATGTGTTTTGGAATGGGTTTGTTGAGGAGGCATAGGAAGTTGAAACAAATATGAGTAACTTGGGTAAATCCATCTCCTACAACCTTTGCTTGCCGTGACATAGGTTCTTCTCTGAAAATATCTCCTCCAGCCTTGTGTAGATCACTTGTGTTTGTGGTAGCCGTATAGGGTATGTGAGTTGGTTTTTCGGATTCCACAAGAAGTAAAAGCTCAAGGAAAGCAATAGTTGAGCACAAGTGGATGGAGTCACTTTGGAAACAACAATGCTCATGAACTGTTTGACAAAAATCCTCTTCAATTTGCATGGTCTCGCGGATCGTGAATGTGGACCGCTTAGAACTGGTGCACCCGGATTCCAGTACCTACAGTTCTTATGCTAACCCGTGCAGAGTCTGTAGGACCTATTGAAGCTGGAGAAACAGGAAAGATATTTCTACACTTTTCTACTGTTATTTTATTTAAAATTAATTGTGAAATCGAACCACTTTTCCTTGTATTGATTTGTCAGTTGGATGTCATGATGGGAGATTTCCCTTTCTGCTTGTTTCTTCTTGTTTTAGATTTTATCGTTGACAGTATGTGGGTCGGAAGGATGTGTGTGCCCTCTCCTCTGAATGTTATGTTTCTCTTACTCGAATGATAGACCTTTGTCTGTTTTTTTATGTATTAATTCTTCTCTGCGATTGAGTTGCAAGTTATTATGTTGATCAACTAGTATTTCAGATATTATCTAGTATTTTTGATATATGGAAGTAAGTTACGATAACTATGAAGCTCCTCCATATTACCCAAGTTTTCGTTTGACATTTTATGTTAGCCCCTTCGCAAGTCCCCTTTGATAACATTTTGGCATCGAGGAAGAAAGGTTGTAGGATTGTGTGAGCAATGCGTGGGCTAGCCAGCTTATAGTTTTGGTATTAAAACTAGTAGAATGAAAAGGTTTGTGTGCAATGTGTTTTTCCGTGTCACGTGTTTAGACTCTTATACTATCTTTCATCTTGTTTCTAGGCTTTTAAGGCCATCCTCAAGAAGTATCTTGACCATCCTTATCAACTTGAACCATAACTAGCTTTTCGGATCAGCTAAGCCTCGAGGTTTCATTGTGCGAATCCAGTACCTCGTAGACACTAGAATAGTTTCGGTCTAATTCCCCTCTCAGAATTTTTGTTGATGGCGATCTTCTATTTTCCTAACTTACATCATTTCTCCTTGGCAACGTTAACGCTATTAATTAATATTGGTCAGTTTTTATGCACGTAATTACCGTAATAGTTTGTGATGGAAATTTCCTTAAATGTGATTAATCTTCGGGAAAAACTCAGCTTTCATTTGATAATCTTATGGATTCATAGCGGAAGGTTTTTGTTTTGATAATGTCACTTAGAAATTATGTTTGTATCTATTTGTGCGATAGTTGAATGTGTTACCAAGGGTTGCCGTAAAATATGGTTGTTTTGGGATATGGGTAATTTATTTTAAATTAACCAAACATTAGTATTGTAGTGGAGGTTTGCAAATCTTTAGTGTTATAAAAATTTGTTGATGACATTATTGTATACTCTTGTTGGATGGAACCCCCTTCTTCTCTCGCATGTTTGCTACTAGCCTGTAAGACTTTGACCCTTCTTGGATGATTGGAAAATCTTTGTAGTTAATGGTCAAAACTAATATACTTTGCTTTCGCCTCGAAACTTATGTTGTGTGTATACTTTATTTGATTTCCAGTTTGAAACTCGATTATACATGGCTTTTTGTGTTAATTTTTGAAACCCGTGGTTCCCCTTTCTTGGGCCGATCAACTCTTGTTCTTTTAGAAATATATTATTTTAGTCTATGCATTTGGTACCTTTGATAAATTTCTAGATGGTTGGTGTATATATCAAATCTTAATCTTGTAATTATGGTTTAATTACTTACTTGATGGGAATTCTGTTTTTTTGCTAGATTATTTGTTTTCTCCTTATAGGGCCAAGGGCCATTCTCTTACGATTGCTATAATTTCGTTGCTTTTACTCCTAACTAAAGTACAAGGGCTTCTCCTTCTTTGGTTGGCATGATGAAGACTTTATTATAACTTGATGTGTTGATAGTGTTTAGAGGTTTGAACCAATTCTTGTAATAAAGTGCTTCCTTTTCGTGGTATTATTAGATAATAGTTATGGTGGTTTTGTGTAGCCTTATCTTGCTCAGTTCTCGTGAACTGACTCTTGTGAAAAAAATTGTTGCAGATGACTTGTGTGGGTAGATGAGGGATAGAATTGTAGACTTTTTCTCCAACCTTAGTTGAGAAGTTCTTTTGCTCGAAACCTTTTTATGTTGTTCAACTATTGTTAACATCCAGTGGAAATTTTAAAAGAGGATTAATGTCTTAGTATAAAGTATTGTGGACTTTGTCATCTGAACTTTGGAAACCTTGTATTGTTTGACCATCATTGAAATTATAAGAAAATTTTGGTTATTGTTGTTGAGTGACTTTGCTGGAGTACCAGTATTTTAAGAATTGATGTAATCTTGTTTGGTTCTTGTAAATGAGTGTTGCTACAACCTTTCCTTGAGAATAAATTTTGAGTTAAACCTTGATATGACTTAGTAATAAAGCGTCATAAGTAAACAACATGGGATTGTTTAATACTTCTGGAAGTTAAATTAAAAGTTGTATTCAAATAAAGTAACGTAGGGGTCACCAACTTGAGAGCAATAAATTCTTTAAGTAAACAAGGGCAAGACTATCATTGCATAAAATTTATAACATGATAATCCTAGCTCCTCTAGTGAACATTATGCCTTTTATGGTAAAATTTGTAAAATGACCCTAAGGTGAAATGAACTGTTAATTGTTTGAAGATAATAAGATTTAATAAACAAGAGAAAACAAATTTGAAACCTCACAATCTATCTCTTAGCGCCATTTGGAAAGTAAATTTTTTTACTCCTTGTTAATACTTTTAGCGAAGCCTAAGTAAAGTTGTTGATAATTCTGGTTAAGAGCCCTAGCTTCAATTAAATACTAGCTATAACTAATGAGGTCCAAAAAATGTTTCATCTCGACCTTCTCCCTCTAACCCTTTTTCAAGGCACCTTATATCTCTTCTCTTAAGTGTGTTGAACTTGAAACCATGTTGTCTTGTGGGAAAGAACGAATCTTAGTAGCGTTAGTGGTGAGCAGATGGCCTTGTGGAATTTGGTTACTCCCTTTTCTTGATAAACTAATTAAGCAAAATAAATGTCATAATAGAGAAGATTTAAAGATAATTACTCAGTGTCAAAGGAATAAACTTATCTTGGTAAGATGAATTGTATGAATCATATCTTGAGCCTCCTTGAAAACATAAGCTAAGAATTGCAAGATATCCTTTACAAATAAGTAACCCTCAAGAATATCTCATTGTCGATGGCCCTAACTGTAAGTGTGTTCTGTGATTGGACTTCTATGTTGTCATGTCAAAAAGAAAAAGTGTATTATCCTTGATAGGATGTGAACGTTTTCGTGCTGACCTTTATGGTCATCCCCGTAACAAGTGGTTCACTAGAGTTGGTTGTAACCTTGGTGATGACATGTTGTGTCGTGTTATATGTCAAAGCAAGTCAAAAAAAAATTATCCTGTCTTTTACTGTGTTGTTCATGTGTGTGTGATTATGGGTCGTTACAGGATGAATATATTAAACTGGGGGCACAAATAAGGTATGATTTATTTTGCGTTTCCACTACAATTTTATAACCACAACCATTTGGGTGTATTTTCCATGTAAAATGATCCATATTATAATACAAATATGGAAATTTTTTCCTAGAAGTCATTTTTCTATTAAACTCTGAAAGTGTATGTTTCATACATAACATTCTCAGTTTTAATAACCACTACAAGATATGATATAACCACGTAGTGGATTAGATTCATTTTCTTTTTCGGAGTAAAATATTTCCGTTTGATTTATTTTTACACAAGTGTTTAGTAAAGACAACAATTATAACAATGTTTCATTCAGAAAAGGGATAACCCCTATGGGAAAAGGAATGGAGCAAAAGCAAAAGTCTTTCCTTCACTCACTAAAAAAAACATGAAGATGCACATACAAAGTAAAGGAAGAGAAATAACCCATCAAGTTAACAAAACAGTGGAAAACTAACCCTTCTTTTGATAACATTTACACTAAGCTACAATAAAGATTCATATGAATATGTTGACAAGTTCACATATCAAACAAGGATATTCTAAATAAGAAACTCAACAAAACAAGGTGGTCATATAATATAATCATCAAATCCTCCAAAACAATAAATCTAAATTCAAGCACACCTTATGAATTTGCTTTCAACATTTCTTACAAAATCAACCCTCTTGAACAAACAATGCAAATACATAGAATAATAAATCTAAATTAACACTTACAACTCATATTCCAATCTTGAACAAACAATGCAAATACATAGAATAATAAGTTTAGTAATAATTCATCCAAATATAATTAAATTTACCCCCCTCCCCCGCACACAAAACAAATCATGCATGATCATAAAATCCCAATCATAAACAAACAAAAACCAAAAAAAATAAGGAGAAACTTATATCAAATGGAGAACGTTAACATTTTTTGATTAAACGATTTTTCATAAGAGAAGCCAAAGGAAAGGACAAAGAAAGGAGGACATATGGGAAATAGTTTCCAAAAAGTAACCATAAATAAGAGACATCACCATTCTTTTCAGATGACACGAATTTGGTGGAAGTTTAACGCTCTAACTTACCTGTTTTTTTATTTTAGAAAAGTAATGATAATAATACAAATGTTACTTGTACTAATTAAAGGAAAAGAATCCAACGTTCAAAAATAAAATCAAACATGGCGTATGAAAAACTGAAAGAGAAAGTATGTGGGGCTCACATATTCCACATGAAAGTTCAGTTCTCCCTTTCATTTCATTTCTTTCAGTGGCATTGTTTATTTGTGTCGAATCTTATAAGTCCCACTGTTTTTGTTTTTACAATCAATCGGGAATATAACTAGTGGTTTCTCCAGGAGGAGCAAGATTACGCCGTGAGTGAGACATTTGTGATTGGGAATGTAAGACTGGGTATGTATTTGGTGGTTTCTGCGGGTGTTTTTTTTTGAATTTAAATCGTTGAACAGTGTTGTAGGTGAATTATGATTTTAGGCTAATCATAGTTCGAGCCTTTCTTCTCATTGCAGTGACATTGCAGGATAGTTTTTTGTATATGGCCATGAGTTTATTGTAATTTCATGTTTATCTCTTCGACAAGATCTCAATCTCTACTTAAACTTGGATTTATTGACATGGAACAATTGTTTTCCTTAAGATTATTTCTTTTGGTTTCATATATATTGATTTAAACTGTGTCCTTAACATTTGTTTGTAGTGAACAAATGGGATTGTCAAAGTTTTTCTGTCTTAAAAAAGCATCAATGACATGTAGGGGTTCCAACCTTGAGATGGGCACAAGTTTATTTGCTTCCATTCGGGGTTTCTACGTAGCCAACTGAAAAGATGAGTGATGTCCTCATATTCAATAGAATTAGAAGTAGAGGTCGACGGTATATGAGAGATTACAGTCAAATACAGACAGTGACATTTAGCAGGCTGAAGTCCTGATATTTGCAGAAGGGCAGGGGTTTAGGTTGATGTTTATCTTACTCTGTTTTCAATCTAAATATTGGTCGAGCACACATACTGATGTCTTGCATTTGGTTCCTGTAACATACTTGGCTTATCAATTAATTGGGCGAAGGGAAATAAATTTTTCAACGTTGCAATTGATTTTGATTTAATTAATATGAATTACATAACCTACAGGCCAGAATAATGACGACATTTACAAAGAAATAGAGTAAGTTTGTTGACCAAACAAATATCTTGCAAAAGAGTCTTTTACACAGAACTGTGCCAGTTATTTTCCTATCTAGAGGGAAATTTCACAATATGTGCATTTCCAGGATATGATTCATATTGGCTGCAATTCTGTAGAACTCTGTTTCGATGAGATGGTTGCAAATTGTCCTTATAAGTTCTGGATGTAGGCTCAGCACAATCCATTTTCTTGGCCTGCTCATCCTTGTTGGCATCATCTTTTGTCAATACTTTGACAGGTTTTTTTGTTAGCTCGTCCAACAGAAACTGCTTCTCACAACAATTTGTGTCCGGTGGGAATTCATTCTCAGCCTACAAATTATTATGAAATCCATCAGTATCAGTTCACTTTCTTATATAAACTCATTCACTTACTTCATTGTTTCTAACATTCATTACAGACATTGTGTGCAAACCAAGCAAGGATCTTTTCAATTCAGGAATTCAATACTTCGGTCACCTACAACAGTCATCAGATGCCATAGTGAAGCTTATCCACCCTGCATTGTATAGTTATTTATTCAATATTTGTTGTACTCCTCAGATTCAAGCCATTTTACAACACAAGATTGTTCTCCTTTATGGCCTCGTCTGCTTATCGTGTACAATCACGAAGTCTGCATTCTGATGTTTGTGGAACTAATTTTTTTTTAACGAATTCAACGAATGGACGGAATTGTTACTAATATTTGGCATTAACTGGAAACTAACAGAACTTCATATTCATAATTTAGTGTCAAGAAAGAATTCATTTTATTCCTGTATTTGAAGTACTTATTTGTAAACAATACATACAGCCTCAAATGCAATTATGATTAACCGTCACAAGACGGAGGAGGAAGGTGAGTTTAAACAATCGTTCAACTTTTATTTCTTAAAGGCTTCAAGAAAAACATTTCAAGATTCATTTCTGCATGAGTTTTTATTACGAACCCAGTATGCAGTTTTTCATTAGAAGCTTAAATATAGAAATTTGTCACACATTACAATGAACAGGAATGTGGCATAAGTCCTAATTATCTACCACACAGCTGAAAGTAAACAGTCGACTGACAATAATTAGCCACGAAATCAGTACCATGGATTGGCCAAAATGGGGAACTTGACAGTCCGAAACAAAGTGGGACAAGTGGGACAAAAAGGCCCGAACCGGCCGAATCGGCCGAAACGAGCACAAGCAGCCCGAAAGCAAATGGGACATCTGGGACAAAAAAGACCCGAACTGGCCGGATCGGCCGAAATGGGGAACTTCAGTCCAAAACAAAGTGGGATTGAATGGGATCTAATGTACCCCGCCACAACAGTCCCTACCTTCCACACCTTTCTCTCTGTACGCCAAAATTCACTCATTCTACTCCAATCCACACTCCGTAACCATTCTTCCACCGAAACAGCGAACCCTAGATCAAACTGCCCTTGATACACCAAAACCGGCATCCACTTTATGAGCATTTCAACCTTCCATTTCGTGCTCTTCATGTAATCCGCGCTCATTCTGCTTTCCACGGCGTCGCTCCAGCGCTTCCAATTTATGTTAACATCTGCTCTCAACGCCTCTTTTACGGCGCGTTGGTTGACAAAAATGAACAGGAAATCGGTGCCATGTTCAGAGATTTCATAGGGATATGTCCTCCTCGGGTCTTGAATGCTTGCGATACCCGTAACATCTTTAAGCCATCCTTCTATGCATTTTCCTGCAACGCTTGCCTCGTTCCATTCTTCTTCAATGGCCAGACTAACAGCCTGTTGCTGCAACATTTCCAGGTAAAACTTTTCCTGAAAATCAATAAGCCCTTGTGTGTGCGCGGAAAAACTGAGTCGCATGCAAAGAGACTTTCCAGATTAGTGGCAGAATGATAAAATAATCTTGTGGACAGATAAGAAAAGGACGAACATCTTTGTATTAGAAAATTGTATTCTTTCTCTTTGATCAAACATGCATGGCATGTATAAACTGTTCTGGGATGACAGCTGGTTCAGCCAATCGAGACAACTGGCACACGACTCATGCAAAGACCGAGATCCACACACAAAAATGATCCTGAATGCTGAGATAAATTATATGTCACGTTCAGGCACCAAATCCGTAACTGTTCCACCTGGGACGCATCAAACTTCGAGATCTATTTGATGTGGGTATGATACGGCTTTGCATGCACCGAGCCTTTGGAAATCAGAGTCCGTTCCTCAATCTTTGAAATTATTTTGGTAACGAAGAAATAATGCAGCACCGATTGTATATGGAGAGTCGTATTCGTAACAAAACAATATGTGAATCACTACGAAATCTGCAGACGTTTCAGAGATGTGAATCACTATGAAATCATGTCTTCCCAATCATCCAAAAAATCAAACCGAACCAATTCTTCAATCTAGATGCAGAAACTTAGAATGATAATCTTCTTTGGTCGAGCTACATAAATATCTCCATCGTGGCATATGCGTATGGATGGATGTGGAATAACGAGTTGGACTCACAGAACTCTTATGCTGTAAAATTCGTGAATCACGGTGATGGCGATTGGAGATCACTATTCGCAGGAATAATCCAATCCATTGTCACCATTGAAGAACTAGCACACGACTCACATCATGGCTAATGGTTGACCTGCTCTGATACCAATGATATAATTTTGCTCAGATTATAACCGTGAAACAGACAGAACAGTAAACATAGACACAATGATTTCAATTCATTCGGGATGTCTTATTAGACAAGGGAGATTACAATATATAGAAGATTGATCTCCTTAATTTAAGGAGTCAACTTCTCGTAAGCTAAGAATTGCAAGATGTCCTTCTAAAATAAATAACCCTCAAGAATATCTCATTGTGGTTGGCCCTAACTGTAAGTGTGTTCTGTGATTGGACTTCTATGTTGTCTTGTCAAAAAGAAAAGTAAATTGTCCTTCATAGGTGTGAATGTTTCCATGCTGCCTTTGTGGTCATCCTTGTATCAAGTTGTTCACAGAGTTAGTTGTATCCTTGGTGATGACATGTTGTGTCGTTTTATGTGTCAAGCAAGTAAAAAAAAAGTTATCCTGTATTTCACTGTGTTGTTCGTGTGTGGATTTTTGGGTCATTACACTTGGTATCAGAGCGTAGGTTCATGCTCTCGAACCTATGGGCTGGATTGGTGTTGCATGGTGATGTTACATGATGGTGATGGTGTTACATGATGTTGTTTCATGATGATGATGGTGTTGCATGATGGTGGTAGATATTGGAAGAGTAATGTGCTTTAAGTGTGATGTGATCCATTGTCGTAATTGTGATATTGTGAACGCACATGATGTGTATGTCACCTTGTGCGTGTTTGTGATCATGTTGATATGTTGGGGATGGGAGTATTCTCTCTCCTTCTTGTGGATTCTATGAAGAGTTCACGTGTGAATTACTGTTTGTGGCGTGTGAAAAGAATTGTAATGTGGATGACATAGTGTTGGAGCATTGTGACATATTGTGATATGTAGGTGTATCAATGTGTTGTATGACTAGATTGATGTTAAAAGAAATGAGTTGTATCATGATGTTTTTACCATGTTTTGAAGAAATGTGTGTACCACCTTGTTATGTAGCAATGGATGTTATGTTGTGATGTACTATGTTCATCGTATGTATGATTTGTGCAAATATGTAATGCTTCATGTTGTGATTTGGGGTCATACGGTGAGTGTATGAACCCTATCGTATGGTGATTGCACTTTGGGTGTAGAATGTGGTAAAGTGATGTGTTACACTCAGTGAATGTATGATTGTGATCTACCCTGTATATGTACCATATGTAAGACGTTATGGTAGTTATGTGTGTGCCACCATTATGTTAGTGATGTTGTTGTATGTTATGTTGTGAACCTTACGCTAACCGACCCTGAGGGAAATCGGTAGAAGTGTATGTTGAGAGTGAGGAATGGTGTACCATGGGTCAATAACTCGAGCCAAAACTTGGTTTAGTAGATAACATGTGATTCTTTCCTCTCTCCCTATGTGGTTGCATGTACGCAACCTAAGTGCAACTATGACTATGTTTAGCCTTGTCGAAGTGGTGGCGGGATGATTCAGATGGAGGTGATGACAGTTGTATTATTGATACGTATTTTGTGAGCTGAGGCTCGATGTTCCGAGTGCTAGCAACTCGTTGAGTACCCCTTTGGTGGCTAAATAAGGCCACACAGTTATCGTAATGTGACATTATTATAAGTTGATTTTATTCGTAAATTGAGCTTTTTACTTTATTTTGTAAGGACCAGCAGCTTTTCTTGATTGCCATGCTTTACAATTTTGGGCATTTCCTTGGTTTGTGGCACTAACATGGGGATTTTGATACTAACTATGGCTATTTGGCCATTTATTTTGCTTGATTTTGGGTCTTCTTTTAAATTTGGAATTTTTACCGCCTTGCCCAAGGCTTGTACTTTGCCACTTGGCATTTTGATTGGATTGTTGTGCTGGTTCTATTGTCGTGATGTGTGGAATAGGGTCATGGGATGCACCATGGAATGGTTGGACCTATGGACCCGCTTCGTTGTATGGGGGTACGCCCCAAGGAGTTACAGATAACTAGCGGGTTGTTGAACCACGCGTTATTATGTCACTTGGGTTAGGAGTGTTCGAACTCTATGTGTCTTGGACCATAGGGTCAACCGGCCTCCTTGAGGGAGGCATAAGAGTTTGAGGGAGGCATAAGAGGGACATTTGAGGGAGGCATAAGAGTTTGAGGGAGGCATAAGAGACTTGAGGGAGGCATAAGAGTTTGAGGGAGGCATAAGAGTAGGGAGGCATAAGAGACTTGATATTTGTTATGATGTATGGTTGATGTTTCAGGATATATGTTGAGTTATTGTGATGTTTTGGTAGTGGTATTTTGATGTATGTGTTACCCATGTCAGATGGATATGTGTTGTGATGTTATGGATATGTCATTGATTCCCTTGTGGACACTATGTACTTGTAGCATGGTTTGGTGTTATGTGAAGTTTTCATCGATGCAAATTGAGGAAATGTCTGGTGGATTGTAGTACTCTTTTGGTTAAGTATTTTGTATGTCAGTCATTGATGTGTGACGAGTACTATGTTATGTGGACTGTGCCTATTCCATTCCGTATTTGAGTAACCTTTTTGTGGTGTAATACAATCTTGAAGTATATACTTGCGTGCTTGTGAATCTGTAGTGTCTTGTGAACCTGATAGGGTGTTGTGTTAGCAGTTCAT
The DNA here is from genome assembly GCA_019776745.2 of Taxus chinensis. NCBI lineage: Eukaryota > Viridiplantae > Streptophyta > Pinopsida > Cupressales > Taxaceae > Taxus > Taxus chinensis. The sequence continues at coordinate 256,898,848 of CM034147.1, read as the reverse complement.
GTTGGGCACCCACAATAAGGAATAAACCAAAACTCTTCAATGATGAAATTTTTAAAAGAAATTAAACTAAGAAATAATGCTAATGGAAAGGAACTAATGAAATAATAAATAAGAGGGAACTGCCAATCTTCACAGAACATTGAAAGTTAAAATTTCTACCAAATGTTCCTAAGGCTACCCTGTGGCCGTGCTTTAATCAACTAAAATTTTAAACCATAGGGTGTACTTTCTCCTTTACCTGTTCTTGGTTGCGAACCATTTCTTTTCCTCTGTGTTATGTCGCATCGAGGACGATGCTTTCTTAAGGGGAGGAGAATGTAATGCCCCATTCTATCGAATTACACCTGTTCACCACTTCGACCCTCGAGTGCTATGCTGGAACCTTTGTGCCTTCGATCTGGAACGTGAACTTTTATTTGTTGCGGTGTGGTGTGGTGTAACCACGTGCCATTTCATTCTCTTCTTTGCGTGATAAGCATGAATGTCCTCCTTGACTTTATATTTTCCCATCATTGTGTTCCAATTGCTAAATGAGGAGTCGTGTAGCTTGAAATTTTTAATCATCAAGGCTGAGAATTTAAACTAAACAAGGAGAGCTGTTTAAGTAATCAAGGAGAAGATTAATGATTATTATTTTTTCTTAGACTTATCCTTTTTTATTCTTTTGGTAGTGGTTGAAGCGCATTTTCTTTTCTCCCTGGTTAGCTGGCGGATGGGTGAAATTTCTTGTCACTTCTTAAATGAACTGTAATCTCCTGTTTGGCGTGAGACAGTGGAAGTCGGTGGAGTCTTGACTTCCTTCACCAAGATCTTTTTTGATTCTCTTTCAATGCGTATAGGTGGGTGTTAGGCGCGTTTTTTCTTTTGCTGCAGGTGGATTGATGGAGGGACATGTTCTGTGCCCCTTTTTCGCAGTTTGTTCTGTCCCTGACGAACCTTCTCTGGTGGCGTCTTCTTCCTGGTTCCTCCCTGTGCACTGGGGTTCATAGATGGGCTTCAGGAGTGGGGCAAGTAGGCGTGTTTCCTCCACGTTCTTTGAGTGCTGTCTCCTGAGTTGCCTGGCATTATTCATTGCAGAGTGTTACAGCTATTGCAAGAACCAATTTTTTTTTGTTTCCAGGACAAGCAGGTCAGTCCAACTATGTTGTTAGAAGCTGGGCACTCAGTATCGACTGCATCCTCAATTCAGGATTCTCCTTCAAGATATTTTTATCAAAATTGACTGTGAGTAGTGAGAGATGTTACAGGAGATGTAAGAAAAGCTGAAGCATTTATTGTAAAGATTCTCTATGTCTTCTTGCTTGTTCCTTGACGATGTAAACTCATGTGAGAAGGCATAGGGGTGGAACTTCATATCAGGGCATCTTCATGAAGCACAGATTTGCTTTGCAAACATTTGGAGCTTCTTCAGAGAGTCATTGGTTGGCCCACCACTGGCATAGAGCATAGTTTCTGCTGGAATGTAGCACACAATCGGTGGCAAAAGCTTTCTTCAAGTGTTTTTTTTTTGTACCCAAATTGAAAACAGTTTGATGTGTGCTGGAATGTCAACAACTTTGAATGAGAGGAATGGAAGCACCTGATTCTTGGACAGGCATGTTGCCATTTGTTATGATGGTAGATGCCATGCTTTTGCTCCAAAGTGGTAAAAGGGCTGCCTCTGTAGCCTTTAGACATGAAAGCATAAGAGAAGTGAAGATTGCTTATCTTCTGAAATCTGTACTTCTGAATCTGATGTTGTAACGACTGTTTTCACTTTTGTGGATGAGGCCATATTTCTTGAGGATATTGCAATGAGTGCCTTTGGGGCCTAGAGAGGGGTATGTTTGTGTCCAAATTCTGCAGGCTCTGTTAGCATGGATATGCAATGAAATGGCTTTATAAACTTACAAGCAAATGCAAAGAGTATTAAAGCTCCACAACCTTTGATAGCATCTCCACGCCTATACCAAAGTGGGATTGTTTGAGAGGGCATGGATGGTTCTCCAATGCAACATAGAAAAAAGAGATTTTTGGCTTGTTGTATCTGCTAGTGTAAAAGCGCATAACTGTCTTAAGACGGAACTCCTTCTGGATGCTTCAACAAAGTGTTCGACTTTGGCAAAACTTGAAAGAAATGTGGTCTTTTGGACAGCAATGATTGTTGGTTGTGGATTCAAATTGGGTGGGTTGAGACACCTTCTTAACTTGGAAAATAATGGATAAGGGACAAGGCTGTGTCAAATGCTTTGTTTGCTGGGCGTTGGTAGATACATATGCAAAGTGGAAGCAAGCATAAGACACCCAAACTATTTGACAAAATGCCTGAGTGAAATATGGCCAAAGGACAGCAAGGATTGCATGATATGTTTTGGAATGGGTTTGTTGAGGAGGCATAGGAAGTTGAAACAAATCTAGTAACTTGGGTAAATCCATCTCCTACAACCTTTGCTTGCCGTGACATCCTTGCTAGGTTCTTCTCTGAAAATATCTCCTCCAGCCTTGTGTAGATCACTTGTGTTTGTGGTAGCACGTATAGGGTATGTGAGTTGGTTGTCGAATCCCACAAGAAGTAAAAGCTCAAGGAAAGCAATAGTTGAGCACAAGTGCATGGAGTCACTTCGGATACAACAATGCTCGTGAACTGTTTGACAAAAATCCTCTTCAATTGCATGGTCTCGCGGATCGTGAATGTGGACCGCTTAGAACTGGTGCACCCGGATTCCAGTACCTACAGTTCTTATGCTGACCCGTGCGGAGTCTGTACGACCTGTTGAAGCTGGAGAAACAGGCAAGATATTTCTACACTTTTCTACTGTTATTTTATTTAAAATTATTGTGAAATCGAACCACTTTTTAGTTGTATTGATTTGTCAGTTGGATGTCATGATGGGAGATTTCCCTTTCTGCTTGTTTCTTCTTGTTTTAGCTTTTATCGTTGACAGTATGTGGGTCGAAAGGATGCGTGTGCCCTCTCCTCTGAATGTTATGTTTCTCTTACTCGAATGATAGACCTTCATCTGTTTGTTTATGTATTAATTCTTCTCTGCGATTGAGTTGCAAGTTATTATGTTGATCAACTAGTATTTTCGATATTATGGAAGTAAGTTACGATAACTATGAAGCTCCTCCCTAGCACCCAAGTTGTCTTTTGACGTTTTTTGTTAGCCCCTTCGCAAGTCCCTTTGATAACCTTTTGGCATCGAGAAAGAAAGGTTGTAGGATTGTGTGAGCAATGCGTGGGCTAGCCAGCTTAGAGTTTTGGTATTAAAACTGGTAGAATGAAAAGGTTTGTGTGCAATGTGTTTTGCCGTCTCGCGTGTTTAGACTCTTATACTATCTTTCATCTTGTTTCTAGGCTTTTAAGGCCATCCTCAAGAAGTACCTTGACCATCCCTATCAACTTGAACCATAACTAGCTTTTCGGATCAACTAAGCTCGAGGTTTCATTGTGCGAATCCAGTACCTCGTTGACACTAGAATAGTTTGGTCTAATCCCCCTCTCAGAATTATTGCTGATGGCGCTCTTCTATTTTTCCTAACTTGCATTATTTTCTCCCTTGTAATGTTAACGCTATTAATTAATATTGGTCAGTTTTTATGCACGTAATTACCGTAATAGTTTGTGATGGAAATTTCCTTAAATGTGATTAATCTTCGGGAAAAACTCAGCTTTCATTTGATAATCTTATGGATTCATAGCGGAAGGTTTTGTTTTGATAATGTCACTTAGAAATTATGTTTGTATCTATTTGTGCGACGGTTGACTGTGTTACCAAGGGTTGCCGTAAAATATGGTTGTTTTGGGATATGGGTAATTTATTTTAAATTAACCAAACATTAGTATTGTAGTGGAGGTTTGCAAATCTTTAGTGTTATAAAAATTTGTTGATGACATTATTGTATACTCTTGTTGGACGGAACCCCCCTTCTTCTCTCGCGTGTTTGCTACTAGCCTGTAAGACTTTGACCCTTCTTGGATGATTGGAAAATCTTTGTAGTTAATGGTCAAAACTAATATACTTTGCTTTCGCCTCGAAACTTATGTTGTGTGTATACTTTATTTGATTTCCGGTTTGAAACTCGATTATACATGGCTTTTTGTGTTAATTTTTGAAACCCGTGGTTCCCCTTTCTTGGGCCGATCAACTCTTGTTCTTTTAGAAATATATTAATTTAGTCTATGCGTTTGGTACCTTTGATAAATTTCTAGATGGTTGGTGTATATATCAAATCTTAATCTTGTAATTATGGTTTAATTACTTACTTGATGGGAATTCTGTTTTTTTTTGCTAGATTATTTGTTTTCTCCTTATAGGGCCAAGGGCCATTCTCTTACGATTGCTATACTTTCGTTGCTTTTACTCCTAACTGAAGTACAAGGTCTTCTCCTTCTTTGATTGGCATGATGAAGACTTTATTATAACTTGATGTGTTGATAGTGTTTAGAGGTTTGAACCAATTCTTGTAATAAAGTGCTTCCTTTTCGTGGTATTGTTAGATAATAGTTATGGTGGTTTTGTGTAGCCTTATCTTGCTCAGTTCTCGTGAACTGACTCTTGTAGAAAATTTGCTGCAGATGGATTTTGCGTGTAGATGAGGGATAGATTTGTAGACTTTTGTCATCAACCTCAGTTGAGAAGTTCCTTTGCTCGAAACCTTTTTATGTTGTTCAACTATTGTTAACGTCCAGTGGAAAGTTTAAAAGAGGATTAATGTCTTAGTATAAAGTATTGTGGACTTTGTCATCTGAACTTTGGAAACCTTGTATTGTTTGACCATCATTGAAATTATAAGAAAATTTGGTTATTGTTGTTGAGTGACTTTGTTGGAGTATCAGTATTTTAAGAATTGATGTAATCTTGTTTTGTTCTTGTAAATGAGTGTTGCTACAACCTTGCCTTGAGAATAAATTTTGAGTTAAACCTTGACATGACTTAGTAATAAAGTGTCATAAGTAAACTAACATGGGATTGTTTAATACTTCTGGAAGTTAAATTAAAAGTTGTATTCAAATAAAGTAACGTAGGGGTCACCAACTTGAGAGCAAGAAATTCTTTAAGTAATCAAGGGCAAGACTATCATTGCAGGTAAACTTTATAACATGATAACCCTAGCTCCTCTAGTGAACATTATTCCTTTTATGGTGAAATTTGTAAAATGACCCTAAGGTGAAATGAACTGTTAGTTGTTTGAAGATGATAAGATTTAATAAGCCAGAGAAAACAAATTGGAGACCTCACCATCTTTCTCACCGCCATTTGGAAAGTAAATTTTTACTCCTTGTTAATACTTTTAGCGAAGCCTAAGTAAAGTTGTTGATAATTCTGGTTAAGAGCCCTAGCTTCAATTAAATACTGGCAATAACTAATGAGGTCCTAAAGATGTTTCATCTCGACCTTCTCCCTCTAACCCTTTTTCAAGGCACCTTGTATCTCTTCTCTTAAGTGTGTTGAACTTAAAACCATGTTGTCTTGTGGGCAAGAACGAATCTTAGTAGCGTTAGTGGTGAGCAGATGGCCTTGTGGAATTTAAATACTCCTTTTTCTTGATAAACGAATTAAGCAAATAAATGTCATAATAGAGAAGATTTAAAGATAATTACTCAGTGTCAAAGGAATAAACTTGGCTTGGCAAGTTGAATTATACGAATCATATCTTGAGCCTCCTTGAAAACGTAAGCTAAGAATTGCAAGATGTCCTTTTAAAATAAATAACCCTCAAGAATATCTCATTGTGGTTGGCCCTAACTGTAAGTGTGTTCTGTGATTGGACTTCTATGTTGTCTTGTCAAAAAGAAAAGTAATTGTCCTTGATAGGTGTGAACGTTTCCGTGCTGCCTTTATGGCCATCCTTGTATCAAGTTGTTCACAGTGTTAGTTGTATCCTTGGTGACGACATGTTGCGTCATGTTATGTGTCAAGCAAGTCAAAAAAAAAAGTTATCCTGTATTTCACTGTGTTGTTCGTGTGTGGATTTTTGGGTTGCTACACAATCAGGTCTACCCATATGTAATGAGATCCAGTCCATAGCATGTTTCTTGAATGCAAATTCTCTTACCCGCAAGAGGAAGTGACCAGTATTCCACAATAAGTGCCGAGCTAGTTACAACACCCCAACATTCTGCCTGCATAAGTGATCTACCACGACATTGATGAGCCATGCACAAAGAAAGTACGAGCACAGAAAACCACTGAAATTACACCGGGAAAATGTAGAATACTTGTCCAGTATCGGCTACGTCAAACTGTCAAATTTAACACAGTTGCAGTCAACGTTCGCAAAGGCCTTTCCCATAAGTGGATATGCCTACGGCATAATTACATATAGTGATATAATACATTCGTTATATATAGGTGACTATGTTTTGACAATATATATCAACCATTCTGAGGTGCATATATTGGTATTCTCACATAAGTCCACAATAGGCACCTCGAGATTGATATCTCTCGGCGTCTTTTAAATAGAACTATTTAAGATATTATAGGCTAGTAAATATATATATAATATTGTAGTATAATTCATATATTTACATAATAGTATATATATCAAGTGTATATACTATATATATATTACAAAAAATTATACAAAATTATAAATTTAGCTAAACCATGGGTCTTATGAAATATGTAACTATAGTTAAACCATAGAATTATATTTTACTCTACGTTAAGAATAATAATATGTTTTTTATTTTTATAATATATATATATATATATATATATATAAATTTTTAATTATGGCATAATTTTAGAATAATTATAACCTATCTCGATTATAATCTAGTAATTGGTATAATTAAATTATTCTTGTTTTTCTATACTAAATTCTATATTAATATAAATAATTTTCCTTAGAGAATTATTAATTAATTTATAAATCATAAATATAGAATATATGTGGCACCTCTATAATAATTAAAATTTTCCATTTTTATATGTTGTGGATGTTCTACAATTTTATATAAGTGTTAATAATTTGTATTTAATTCATATATACAACACTTTCTCATTGTAAATCGACAATCTTATTCAATTTTTCCTTTTTTAAATATTGTGGATATTCCACAATTTAATATAAGTGTTCATAGTTTGTAGCTAATTCACAACTACAACAATTTCTCAATAAAAATGCACAATCTTATTTGAATTTAAAAAAAATTAAAATATCATATTTATACTCAAAAAATATTTGAGGACAATAATATAATAATATTAAAACCACACTTTAGATAACATTCATATAACATTTATCAAATATTTAAAATTACAAGTATCTTTCAAATCTAATAATTTGAAATCCCTCAAAATAAATTAAATATTTTAGATATCACATTGCAAATCAAATCCTAGAGTTTGGGAGATAAGTTTAAATTTAAAATGTAATTAATATTTCCTAAAAAACCTAATTTATTACCATAACAAAAATATCTATTTTGCGACAAATATTGCACAAAAAAATCCACACTTTAGTAGAATAATGGTAGTATCTCTATGAAAATTTCATTGATTCATTTTTATACATTGTGGATATTCCACAATTTACATATAGCGATAATAATTTGTAGGGAACTCACATATTCAACCATTTGTTATATAAAATCCACAATTTTTAAAAAGTAAAATTAAATTTTATCATAAAATTTAATTGCCAAATTCTAATTATTAATTTTTTTTTAACTCATTATTAATTTATATTAATATTGAATTTTGAAATTCAATATATTAGAAATTTCATTTTATAGAAATTTGATTTTATAAATATATATTATTATAATTATTATATTAACTTTTATTAGTTAGAAATTATTAATATGATAATATAATATTATTTTCGTGTGCAAAAAGTTATATTATATAAAATATACAGCTTAATTATAATATAAATTTCAAAAATTAAAATCAAATCAAATATTATATTACAATAATAATTTAAAATATACCTAACATTTAATCTAACTAGTCTCTCTTTCCCTTTGATTTATGGAATATTTAAAATGAATCTAATTCAAACTATTTTCCTAACAAATTAATAAATGATTATAAAGGATCTCCTATTTTCTAGCAATAAGTACTACGTGTTAAAGGTAAGAATGCTTTTTTGTCAAATTGGTAAAGTGCCATTAAATTTTCTGAAATGAATGAGGTTACTTTATTTTTTGCTCTCCTAAATAGATCAAAATAATTATGAAATATCTTAGCTGGTAGCTCCATGTGGATGCAATTTTAGACGATGCATGCGGGTTAGTGAATATATTTAATCCTCTTCCCTCATAACTAGCCTGGAACGTGTATACATGGGGTGCATCACTATACTTTGGCAAATCATTACCGAGATAGATGCGTGAGATAGATTGTTAATAAATAATGATTAATGGCTGCAAGTTTATTGGAGATATTTTATCGTTACAGACTGCATTTTTCAGGGATCTTGAATATCTCGAAGGTCCTAATTTGAGGTAAAATTTTCATGGGCTTCCCTACTCACTAAAGATCTGATGGGGAATATTCATGGTAAGTAGAAGATTTATAAATGTGCAGGGCATTTAGATTAATTCTTTGGTGATCGAAAGTATTCCTTTTGTTTTCGAAGGGATTTTTATAAGGTATATTTTTTGTGATTTTTCTATTCTGTTTCTTTGCGTATTGATGTATCTTTCTGTTGGGCTTCTACGACTTGATGATTCACAAAAAAAAATCCAATTCAATAATTTGTTTAGAATGGTGGGGATATTATATTCCACTTCTGATACTTAATTTTTTCTGCTTAAGCAATCCTTCATCCACTCAAAAAGTATCTTAGAATACAAAACGTAACAATCCTTCCTAAATTTTCCTATTGCTTCATGCACCTGTTATATTTTTTTACTTCCCGAGTTTCTCAACATCAAAATCACAGGTTTCATTGTAGCTGCTGCCTAGAAGAATATCAACATTGTCATAAAAGTTCTTTCCTTTTTTGTTTCTCTGCAGTTAATACAAAATACATTGAAAGCCCATTTTGCTGAAACTTGTTATGTCCAGTTGCATGCCAGTGTGTTTGGAGTGGCGGTAGCTTTCCACGACCTTATGATAATCCTAAAAGCCATGGTAGCCTCTTTGATGATTTGAATCTAGATAACATTTATATTTTTCATGTTACCTTTCCCTTTTAGCGTGGGAGTTTCCACAAGGGTGAGAAATGAGCTTGGGGAAAAGATGACCAACAGGGAATGCAAGGCATGATGGTGATCATTCACTACTTGGCTTACGTGACATGAACTTTACAAATGGCATATGCTACAGCTCCAGGAAAAAAAAATCATGAACAATTTAGTTTTTTTAGATGGCATCCTCATCTATACCATTTGTAGGCATCACATCTATATTTCTATTTGTCATAGGCCTCTACAAAAATATTGTTGAAAAATTGTGGTAAAAGATCTAATATGTTGTAGTGAATCAATCTTCAAGTGCACGTATTCGTGTACTATTTAGAGAGCTAAGTCAGTTTGTAATGTAGAGATTCCTTTGCCACCCCCTGTAAATAGGGAAACTTGCATTTGTGCAAATTTTGAACTTGGCATATGGTAGATACCAAAGCTTTGCATTTAGGGTTCCTTCTACTATAGTTTTCATGCACATTTATGATCATGGTTTCTCTTTAGTGATTAAGGTAGCGATTAGGATTTCTCTCATTAGCAATTCATATGTTAATATCTGCCAATTAATGTCAGTACAAAACCTCGACCTTCCTTTTCCCCGACACATGTCAGACACATCCAACGAGACTCTAGTTTGGAAAAGCCTATAATAGTAAATTTTTTTTAAGGCATTAGAAAAAGATTAAACTTATTTTTTGTGTGTGCTTGTGCGCCCTACTTTGGTAATATAACTCATCCAAGGTTAAAAATAGGGAACGTTTAATTTTGAAGATTAGAATTCATTTTATCGATTTGAAATTACAATCTATTGATGAAAAAATAAATTCAAATACATGGAATTTGTTATTTATGCATTTTTTTTTTTATCAAGGATAGTTAGAAGATATGTTAGATAGTATGTCGATGCATGATTACACGTGTAGCCTTTATGGTAAATTCATTTGGACAATTAATTAGTGCAATGTTTATCCATCACATGTGAAGATAAAAAGTGGACGATTAGAGCGAAGATGTAAAGTATGGTGATCTCGTCAATGGTGTTAGGAGATGCAAGATGCGAGTAAGTTTGAATCATAATACTTAATATGGGATCCATGATGCAACAGGTTATCAAGCTTGTATGATCCTCATGAAAATATCTTATATTAAAGCACTTGTCATATGTGATCAATACAACTAAATTCAAATAAAGAAAGTGTTAATCAATCTTTAAGTCAGACCCATTTGTGTATTGTGCAAAGAGGTGAGTTAGTTGTTTGTAAAGTAGAGTCTCCTTTACCACCCCTTGTAGATAGAGAAAATTACTTTTGTTCAAACTTTCAACTCGGGATATGGTAGATACCAAATCTCTACATTTAGAGTTCTTACTACTATAGTTTTCATGCACATTTGTGATAATAGTTTTTCTTTCATGATTAAGGTAGCAATTAGGATTTCTCTCATCAACAATCCTTGTGTTAACCTATGCCAATGAATATCGGTACAAAATGTCATCCTTCCTTTTCCTGACATGTGACAGGCACCGCCACCGAGACTACAGTTTGTAAAGGACTATTATCATAATTAGTTTTTGAGGTACTGGAAAAAGAGTAAAAAATTTTTTTTTGTGCTCATGGTCCCTACTTTGGTGCTCTAACTCATCCAAGGTTATAAATAGGGAATGTTTAATTTTCAAGATTAAAATTCAAAACATGACAACATAGATATCAAATGGATCAAATTGAAAAACAAAAACAATCAAAGCACATGCATGACCATGCTACCCAAACATCAAACATCTACAAACAAAAAAATAAACCCTAAAAAACCAAAACCAAACCATAATTCAAAGGAGGTCAAGGAGTACTTTTTATAGAGCACGTATCAACGAATCTTTCAATGGACACATATGCTTTCCAACTATCTGACACTTTAGAAGACTCTACATATTCTAATACGTTATAAACAAGACACACACAATAAAAGTTAATTTTTTTTATAAAGAAGCATTCCTACTTATGTCATGTTTTGCCCATTTGAAATATATTATAGGGTTGGATAAATTATCAAACACATGTGAATGGTGTAATGGAGCTATAGAAGGGGTTATGTCGAAGATGTAAATCTTGAGGGAGGGAAAATTTACCAGAAGAAGAGAGGCAATTACGAAAGGGTTTGAGGGAGGAGAAGTGTAAGGGTACAAAGAATATTTTATGGGGAAGAAATGTGAAACTCTTGTTTCTTACAAGTATGTGCACATGACTGATGACACAACTTTGCCAGCCACTTCAAGGAGAAAGGGGATTTAGTGGAAAAGTCATCAAGGTAATCCATTATAAAGATATCTTTCATTAAATAACTCGTTATGTTTGATCAATACAACTAAATGAAAATAAAGAAAGAATTAATCAATCTTCAAGTGACACCCATTTGTGTACTATATGGAGAGGTGAGTCAATTTTTTGTAACACAGAGTCTCCTTTTCCACCTCATGTAGATAGGGAAATTTACATCTGTTCTAACTTTGTACTTGACATATGGTAGATACCAAATATTTGCATTTAGGGTTCCTTCTACTATAGATTTCATGCACATTTTCCATCATAGTTTCTCTTTAGTGATTAAGGTACCAATTAGGGTTTCTCTCACCAAAAATAATTATGTTAATATCTTCCAATGAATATTGATTCAAAATATCGACCTTCTTTTTCCCTGACACGTGTCAGACACAACCATTGAGACTCTAGTTTGTAAATAACTATCATCGTAATTAATTTTGAAGGCATTGGAAAAAGAGTAAAAAACATTTGTGCGAATGGGCCCTACTTTGGTGCTCTAACTCATCCAAGGTTATAAATAGGTATCGTTTACTTTTGATGATTAAAATTCATTTTTTTATTTGAAGTTATAATCTATTGATGAGCCAAAAAAAATAATTCATGGAATATGTTAAATGCATGGATTTTTGGTCGAGGATAGTTGGAAGATATGTTAGACTATATGTCGATGCATGAATACACGTGTAGCCTTTATGATATAATCATTTGGAGAATTGACTAACGTAATGTTTATAAATCACATATGAAGATAATAAATGGACAAATTGAGAGAAAATGCAAAGTATGGTGATCTTGTCAATGGTGTGAGGAGATGTAAGATGTAAGTAAGTTTGAATCAAAATAATTAATACGGGAATCATGATGCCATAGGTTTTCGACACTACTACAATAGGGGGTAGTTTGAGACATTAATAAGAGATGATATTGTATTTTTGTATCTTATTACTATTCCCAAGTGACACCCGTCTTAAAATATTTTATATTACAAAACATTTCTCCCAAAAGTAGAAGTTGCAAGCAGGAAAGAGTATCATTAATGATGAGGTAGTTGGGGTTGGTATTTGTCATGCCCTACAATATGGAGAAATGCATGAGTGTATTGGAGAAGTGGATCGACAATGTTTTTTCCAACACATGTCTTAGCAACAGAGTAGGAGAGCAAGACAACATGTATCTAAATGAAGAACTCCATTTCCTTTTCCCTATTTTTAACATTTCAAATGTTTTTAGAAACCAAGAACCTATTTTTGTATTTAGTTAATAGAATTTCATTGAGTGGAAACAATCTCCATTGTTTTTTGGTTATTGGTTGGTGATATTTTATAATTTAAATTGCAAGGAGTTGGTGAATGAGGTAGGAAGAAAGGACACACATGATTTTAGTAGCATTCCACACTTTCTTCATGGGTTACATATTGAGGGTGCCAAAGCATAACTATCTACCTGTATTGGGCTATCTAAATTTGGTAGCCCATTTCCCTAAGTTGCTGACTCACTCCTTTGTAATCGTACCACCCATTTTCATAATGTTGCTTCATTCAAAATTCCACAGTATGCAATAAATGCCAAGTATTCATCATATTCAATATACATAATGCTTAGCATTCTGGTGAGGTCCAATATCGGCAATGCTCAAGGGGATTCCAGGATCCATCACAAGGAACCAAATTAATTTCGGGATTCCAATATTGAATCCATACCCAATAGATGATTTAAGGCTATTGGAATCATGCTTAGTAGGAAATCATCCCCGAGAGGCCACCAAAAATGTTATCCCCTAGAGGCCACTAAAAAATATGCTTCGTGACGAAAAATGCATCCTCTCCACATGGTTGAAGAAATGTTTGTGTTCTATTGGGAACTTCTACCATGGTATACATGTGGTCGAATATGCACTTTTCAATGGATTATGGATTTAGATAAGTAGTTTCAAATAGTGAGGGTGAATATGGAGGTCTTATGCAATGTAGTGAGGCTTGATATTCGTCTTGTGAGATAAAATTTCTACAACATGGTGTTCCCCTCGTAAGGATGCCACTCATTGTTATCCTCTTATTTATGATTTTGTTAAATATATAGCTTACAAACAAGTGAATATGTATGCACATGATTTTCCCTCTAATCCTTTAATGCTTCCCATCTATATTTTATTAATTACATTTAAATTTTTCAAATTCTCGTGATCTTGAATATATGTCAAAATTTATTTTTTATATACTAATATTCTCTATTATGAAGTATTTTGTATTTTCATTATGATAATAAATTTTTTCATTGTTTTTGAATGTTTATATTATTAAAATGCATAATAATTTAATTAAAGTATCCTAACAAGTTACAAAACCATTAAAAAGAAAGTTTGTATAGATTGATGACTATAATGATAGATTTAATATTCAAAAACCATTGTATTTATAGTCTACCTTGAATTTTCCTATTGTATCCAATTCAAATCTCCATTGTGTTATGTGAGCCTCGTGCCATGCATGACAATTTATTGTAAAAATTGAAGATGTAATTTCTTAACGATTTGGCCGAAAAAATTGTTGTCGTCAGATAGTAAATGCCCTGACAAGTTGCCACTTCTTTCTTCACTAGAATCAATGAAACAATATGACATTGAATACGAGACTTAGTGCATATTGTGTTCTCATGCAAACAAAGAGCCTAAAAATGTACCATATTTTAAAATATACTCATATGATATTAGTTTGAATGATAAGGGGTTCATTGTGCCCTATTTCTCTTTCATGAAGTTTGAAATTATGATATGTTGTCCCTATGTAACTGTACGCACCAACAATTGCATGCGATACATTGTCAGAAAATGGTTACAAGAATCCCCAATGATGATTCAAGTCCTTTCGAGATGGTGTTCGAGCTCTAAAACCCATTCGTAGTGTATATTTGTAGCCTAGACATCCTTACTCAGCCTTTTTATGCTTTTTTAGCTCCCCACTTCTTTTTATGCATGTTTTGGCCTTTACTATCAAGATCGCTGCCCTGCCTGGGTGGCGGTTCAGAAACCGCCACCCAGGGAGGGCGGCAGTCCTACCCATGTTTTCTAGATTCCATAATGCATGTTTCTAACATGCGACGATTCACTTTACTTCACTTTTAGGATGCATCAGTGAGCCAAATTGTCTAAAAATAGTTTTGATTTCTTGGTTCTCCTTCCCTCTTCTATTTTCAAATAGATTTAATTAGTTGGAACTACCTCTTCTTACCTTGTGCATGAAGGCACATCCCATCCATAATTCTTATATATTCCATGCTTGTATTCAATAAAAAGGTCTGAGAATTTTTGCTTATCTTGTATTATATTGCTGTCATTATCTTACTAGGAATTGCATAGCCAAGCTCAAATCTCTTGTGTTATCTCTCTTCTATTTGCATTGCATAGAGACTACCTTTAAGATACCATTTCTCAAGCACCATCCTCTTGTTGTTGTTCTTTGATTCCCAATCCCTTGGACTCATATGAACACTCGGAGAAAGAAAGGAACAAACTGAGGGGACAAATACTGATACAACCAAATTTACCAAAGCTCTTGCTCATTCAGGTTAGAATTATGTGTTTTTTTACTTTATTTATCAAATTGTCAATTTCAAATCATTGGTTTCAATTATATATCAAATAGATTAGTAAAATTGTTCATTTCAATTAATTATACAATCACAAGTAGATCAGATCATTAGAAAGCTTGCTCTTTGAAATTATAAAGGAAGTTGTGGGGAACAATAGCTCTTCTAGGGTTATGACTTGTTCTTCACTTCTGAGGTAGGGTTTGAAGGGTTCTTGTTTAGATTAGGTTATTTGTTTTAGGTTTAAGTTCACATATCTGTACAAGTAATTAGATACATCCGGTTGATTACTTGTATTTAATTTATATATTAGATTAGACCCATTTTTAAAAACTAGAAAATATTAAAAATATTTGCTTTCATTAGATTAGTTCATTTTCCCATACAAGGGTGACATCCTCCGTAAGTCTTCAATTTTGATCCGCATGTCCCACAACCCAACGGGCCTGGTGACCAATTAGATATTGACACTAGTTTGCGTATTTTGGTATTCAGATCTTAACCACTCCCACCTGACAGTATTACACAACTTTCCTTATTGATCATAACAGCTGATCAGGTTAAGAATTTTTGGACTAGAACAGAAAATTGTGCATAGTCCCCATGGCTCTGCTATGCCTCTTGTCCTTACCTACATGAACTTGTCTAGAAATCCATACGAGGTGCCTACAGGACTCTTTCTACATGTTCCAAAACCAACAAACAAAAACTTAGCAGAACTTGATATTGACTGGAGTCTCCAAGAAGCTATCATATCAGATCGTTCCATAACACCCCTTCAGTTTAGGAGAGCATTGTTTTCCTTAGAATCGCAAACCTTGATATTACGTGTTGAAGACATAAGATTTACCAATTAGCTTGTTTTCCACCACCACACCAACTTCCACTTCCATTCTACACTAGTTGTCTCGGCATGACCGCGAGAGGTCGGGTGCGAAGAAGGTCATGTGTTGATTTTCTATCGTACAAAATTGGTGAACCCAACATGAAGAGCTAGTCTCTAAGATGTTTCCACTCCTCCATCCACTTTCTATTTTCCCTTTATTCAGCGGGTATTCTTATACCCCCTGAATATTTCAGGATTCGATGAATACGGTTGACCCCTTCCGGGTTACGACATATATAATTATCAAGCAGGTGGACAACAACAATCACCTTCACTCTCAACATGGGAAGATAATCATTTAAATGCTCAAAATCCTCTCCTTAAGGGAATCAATATTGGTTCCTCTGTGTGAATTTAGGATCTTGACAAAATCATGCAGACATATCCTAATGAACAATCAAGTTCTAACAACATGACTTTCACTGGGGAAGTAAGTTCATCACCTCGGGTATTGTTTCGACAACCCATTAGTGTGCAATCGTCCCATCAACGAGGAACGTCATCTCCGCATTAGTAGAAAAAGTCAAAGAGTTAGAGCTTGCCCAAAATTCTCAAAGCTCGTACATAGGGCAAGCAAGAACTTCTCATTATCTGCTAAATTATGGACAAGTACCTACAACGTAGAATCCTCTAATTTATATGAGCGCTCCAAACCCTGGGGATTTACTAACTGGGACGGGTACCTTGGATATGCCTCCTCACGCAACATATGGATACCTACATTAGGCACCAGCCAGAAGTGCTTTCTCAAATGCCATACCAACCAGAAATGTAACTTTCCTTGGCTTCGTGCCTTCATCTCCATATCAAAGTGGTCAACCCCCCTACATACACATGTACTATAAGACACCACAAGGTGATATGTACACTTACCAGAGTCCTTATGGTCATCCGCAGGGGATACCATACACCCCAAAAAATGTTTACGCCACGCAATTTCAGAAACCAATGCATCCTCCACCTCCCCAATAAGGATCTTTGATGGTTGAAACATATGTAATGGGAAATTATTCTGAATATCTAAAGGAGCCTCTAGAATTTTCCATCTGGAAAATCATGCTCCTAAGACCCTTTCCCAAACTTCCAAAGTTTAAAGGGGAGGGCGATCCTAATGCTCATATCAAAGCTTGCACAATGGCCATTCGAGAGTTACCCCCGTGGGATACGATTGTTGCAAATATATTCCCTAAGACGCTAGAAGGCATCACTCTCGATTGGTACTATAAGATACTAGAGGATTCAATACACTCTTTCAAACAACTTGTGTTAGAGTTCATTAAGGATTTTGATATGAAAAAACTTTTAAGAATACCAAACAAGAGCATAACAAGTCCATAACCCACTTCATTCAAAGGTGGCGACAAGTTCTATACTCCTTTGCAAGTGCTCCAAACATGGATCAAATGGAGCTTTGTGATTTTTTCCTCCACTCCCTCAATAGAGAGACAAAGGAAGAAGTTCAAAAGTTCCCACTAAGGATCTATGAAGAAGTGCTAGAGGGTGCTCTCCGAATTGAACAAGCAACCATAGACAGTGGTCATATGACTTATGGAGCAAATAGAAATTTAGTCACTCCCAACCAAAATAATCCTGATTACTCTAACAACACAAGAAATAATCAAGGACCAAAGATCCTTAATTAGAATCATGGAGTTACGACCGACGGTATGACTAACCAACCCAAGAAACCTAACATTTTTAATTCTCCCAATACAAGTACTACAAACAACAACAACAATAACAATGATAGTAATAAGAGAAATAATAACTTCTCACCCTCGGTAAATGCTGTGGATTTTAATCATCCTCAACAACAACAACAACCCCAGCAATAAAGTTAAACACAGATCCCAATCCCTAGTCAGTACCCAGGCGGGTATCTGAACCAATTCCAAAACTAAGGGCAAGGGCTCCAAAATTTTAACTATAACAATTAACAACCAAACAATAATCATAGTTTCGGACCTCAACAAGGTACAAACCAAAGGCCTCAAGATTATGATCCTGATCTATATTGCGGTTTCCATAGGGTTCACGGGTATGATCCAAGGACATGCATCGATTGCAACACGTTTTTACAAAGCTTGCTAGAGGATCAACGTAAACTATTTGTTGATATGTTTTTGGAAAACCCAACCGCGCCAACTCAAAACACCTACATGGGACCTGTATGCCCACAAAATACACCACTTGGAATCTTTAACGATCCTCTCCCTAGGCAACCAAAGGACGTTAGAATAGATCCCAATGGTTCAAACAAAGGTATTATGATAGGGAACAATTATCTTGAATCCTTAACTTTGTCAAATCCACAAGTGGCACCTCCTCTGGAAGACCGCCAACAAACAAAGATTGTGGGGTTGATAGAGTTGGACGTTGAACCTTAGATTAATGCTGCCATAAGAACCAAGGATTATTCTTCGCAACCAATCCCGATCTATATGGTTATATTAAATGATATTCGTGATATGCTAAGCAAGACAGTATGAGCTTATGACCCAATCAATGATTTAACCAAGACCTTTTCTCACATTTCCTTCTTGGATTTGCTAATGAATTCCCCTGCTCACATAGTTGCTCTGCTAGAAGTGCTAGGTCTTGGCCATTTGATTGATGTCAACCCTCCATCAAAAGTGCAAATAAATCACATAGACTTCAATGTTTGTCCTCCAGGGCATCTCGAAAGAGATGTTGTATTTGTATTTGACATCAACAAGATGCCCATGGATGCTGAAATAACTCCTAGAGGCGACCTGGATTTGTTCTTACAAGTTTGGATTTACAACAATTATGTAAAGTGTGTGATGACTGATGATGGGGAAACAGTTAACATAATCCCCTTCTCTTTTCTTCAAAATTTAGGTTACAGGGAGAGCAATTTCTCCTCGACACGAAACACCCTTAGAGGCTATGACAACCTCAGGGCAACGTCGATCGGAACTATAATATTACTAATCACCCTTGGGCCTAAGACGGTGCTAACCAAGTTTTATATTATAGATAGGGAAACTAACTATAATATGAGCCTTGGTCATCCTTGGATCCATCGCATGAAGGAAATTCCCTCCACCTTGTTTTAGGAGGTCAGGTTCCTACATTTAGGAAAGGTCTTTGTGGCACAGGGTGATCCAAAACCCTTTGACATACATTTGGCTAACTTAATGAATAGGCCAGGGGTCCACTCTGAGTTTGAGCTTCCTACAAATCAGTTAAACATACCTACAAGCTCAAGGCCAGAAGAAAAGATAGTCCCTACAACAGAGCTAGAAGTCACGGGGTTGATCGAGGGAATTTAGGGTGTCAAGGATGAAACCTTCATCGTAGAAATAGTGTCATTAGGAACAACAACAAGAATTGTTGAGCTATTGGAGAATGATTTGCCTATTCTAATCCTATTTGATTTTATGGGTATGGGACATACCCTGGGACTCGGTTCTCTTCTAGTAGATGAGGTTTGTATGCTCGAAGTGACCGAGGTAAAGGGAGAAGATACAAAGGATGATCTGATGTCCATTTTTCTGAGTAGTTACTGGACTCTCCATTTTGATGGAGCCAAGTTTCATTTTGACGCCAGAGCAGGTATGATCCTTACTTCTCTTGAAGGAAGGATTCTACCTTTTTCCTTCAAATTAAAGTTCAAATGTACAAATAACAGGGCTGAATATGAGGCTCTCCTACTTGGTCTCATTGTGGCCAAGAGAATGGGAATTCTTAATATTAGGGTGTTGGGTGATTCATAAATGGTCACAAATCAAATATCCAAAGTGTATGAGACTAGAGCTGAGCATCTACAACTCTATAAAATAGTAGTGTTAAGCCTAACAAAGGGGTTTGACTTCATATCAATTGAAGCAGTTCCACGTGAGAAAAACCTTCTCGCAGACTCTATAAATACTTCTATCTCTAGTTTCACCCCAATTAGTGAGTTGGAAGACACGAACTTCATGATCTCAATTCATGCTCAAGAGGATGATGATAAGTGACTACGTGTAATCTATTTCATTAGTTAAACATTATTTGATTATGAGACATGTTATACATAGGCAGAGAAAGAATGTCTTACTATAGTCTTCGCAACAAAGTGTTTAACACATTATATGTTGAATCAAGAAATGAGGGTTATTGTTAGATCAGATCACCTACGGACGTTTCTCATGTAAGGATCCTTATCTAAGAAATTTGGGCATTTCATAACTTTGATGGGTGAGTTCGAATTAAAATTTGTAAATCACAAATTCGTCAAAGGAAAAATCATTAAAAATTGGTTGGTTGATAACCCATTGGATGGAGGCAATCTATTAGCTTTAGAATTCCTGATGAGTGTGTGTACTTTGTCAAAACTAGGTCCCTCATTTCTGCGTGTCCTTGGTACATGTTAGTGCAGAATCACATCACCCCCAAATGGCTTGGTATCTGAGTGGGGCATTCGGTGTGATTACACAACATTGGACCATCTCTCAAGCTGTGGGACTTGCAAAACTTAATATGGACCTCCAGAGAAGGCTGGTTCCTGCTTCCTAATCTACCTACCACAAGCTACTCTAGTGCAAGAAGAACCTAATCTATCCTAATCTAACCATTCCAAGGAGACATGGAGAGAGAGAGTGAAAGAGAGCCTAGACTAAGCAGTTATACACCAAAAAAGGAAGTGGCGAGATACTCTACTGAGGGAGGATGAAACAGGGAAAAAAGCAGATGAGGGAGATCAGACAGAAATGAAACAGACCCAGATCCAAATCCAATATCAAAACTCCACGAAGCACGACATCTTACACATGCCAATGTGAAATACATGCACAAGAAACAAACATGGAATGGATAGGCACAAAGAAACAACAAAACATGAGAAAGAGTTGAAGAACACCACGAAAACATGATTTTATTGCTCTATGAGGTGCACAGACCATTACATGGATGCTCAGAAGCATAAAATCCACTTCCCAGACATAGTCGAAGGATTACATCTCAAAATGGAGTTGGGAAACAAATTTTACAGAGTTTCCCCACACCCAAAATGCCTCTCCCTTCTTAAATGAGAAGTGTTTACAATATATAGATGATGAAACCCAAAGGGAAAGAAGAAAACCTCAATTATTCTCTTAAAGATCAACCACCATCCATCAATGCCCTACAAATCTTCCTACAATCTATCAATTCTTGTTCCCTATGTCTGTTCAGCATTTTGAAGAAGGAAAATGGGCAGATCAAATCAAATTTGATCTGGTAGTTAAAGTAATCGGATCCTCCATTAATGGAATGAAATATGTTTTCCTAATTTTCACCCATCAAGTCTTGCTGAAAATAATATTTTATGCTTCCATGGCATAGAGGGTTTCGAGACCTTTCCAAAAAGTCTTCTCTTTCTCAAATCCGAGCTTCCAGTCAAAAGATATGGCCATCTGAAGATTAGGGTCAGGGGTTTAACGTGAGCTCTCAATATTTAAAAGAGTTTGTCCATATAAGACCCACGTGGCAGCCTCATGCATCTTGAAGATTCAACCTATTCCTTTCACTTCTGAGATTGCGCCGAAATGACACGTGGCGACTTCCGTGGGCTCCTCAGTTTCCTCTGTATTCTTTCTAATTCCCTCCTGTTGGCGGAGACATGGTGTCTAAACCGAGACACGTGGAGGCTTCGCGCTTGTTTGGAAAATGCCCCCATATTTTACCTTTGAAGTTGCATGGATGAGACACGTGGCTCCTTCTGCAACTTTGTTCAGTTTCTTTGTGTTTTGGCTAAGTCCCTTTTGTTTGGTGGGGCCATATGTCTGACCCTAGACACGTGGACGCTCAATGCACATTTAGGAACCTGCTCTGAAGTTTACTTTTGAAGTTGCAATGTGTTGACACATGGCTCCTTCTACTGGCTCTTCCCTGTTTAGACTTTTCAACGGTCAATTCTACCTTTTCGGGCTCTGAACATGTGGTGAGCTTGCGCTCGTTTGGGGGAAGCCTCTAGATTTTCTTTTTAAAATTACACCGATGAGGCATGTGGAAGCTTCCGCTTACCTTTTGTACTTAGCCGATTCGAGCCTGCTCCCTTTTCGGGTGTGGGACACATGGAAGGCTAGCGCTTGTTTGAGTCTCCGCTTTGGGTCGTGCCTTTGAATTTGTGTGGATGCGACATGTGGCGCCTCTACTGGCTCTCTAAACTTAGTCGATCCGGGCCTCAATCCATTTCACTTATGTTGGACCCAAAACACGTGGAGAGCCTGCACATGTTTGGAAACCCGATCTTTAGACCCAGCCTTGGTGTTGCATTGATGAGACACTTGGAGGCTTCTACCGACACCTTTATACTTAGTCATTTTCAATGGTCATCTCTATCCCCTTTTCAGATGTGGGACACGTAGAAGCCTCGTGCTCATTTGGGAGACCGCTCAGGATTTTCTTTTTGAAATTACACTGAGTTAACACATGGCTCCTTCCGAGGGCTTACGACTTTTCAACGATTGATGAGACCCTGCGGGCTCATGGGCCCACACTGAAAGCTGCGCCATTTTTCGAAAAGTGTAAAATTTCCAAAGTTCCCCGCATATCTGCCGGCCCACATTTACACTTGGGAAAAATTTCCTCTGCAACCATGTAGACCCGCTTTTACACTTGAGTCATCCCCAGGCCCACCGGCCCGTATTTTACATGTTTGGGAAAAAAGACATCTCTAGGCCCGCTAGCCCACTTTTTCCACTTTTCATAAGAAATCCTTCTCGTTCCTACGAGCCCACAACTACACTTGTGCCTTTTTACGAAAAGTGCAAAAATGTCAAAATGTCTCCCGCCACCCCGTCGGTCCGTAATTTCCATTGGCCAAAAATCTTCCCTAGGCCCGTTAGCCCGGTTTTGGAAAAAAATCCTTCCAAGGCCCGTCGGTCCGTAACTCGAGAAATATGAAGAGTTAGAAGGACTTCTTTATATCTCTGGAAATGGGGAAATTTCCTATCTAACAGAGATGCTTTCAGAGGGCCTTAAGTGCTTAAAACATATAAAAATTTAGATTTTAAGCACAAAAGGGGGAAAATGGTGTTAGTTGACCCAAAATAAGTGTGAGCTTATTTTGGTCAACAATTTGGCGACTCGTGGGGATTACCTGCCTGTTAGGTGAAAATATCAGTGGCCTTGAAGCATCCATTGGGCATGGAGTCTGCCTGGTAAACAAAAATCTGATATGAACTTTGAAAATCTTATCCTTGAGCCTCTTGGGAATTGCTAGAACTAGAGCTGGTCTCACCAAATGCCATTTCCAATATATTGTGCATAAGCAACAAAAACACCACAACACACACTATGTACAAAACTGAAAAATCATACATGATCCAAGTGGAAACTGCAAAGTGTGCAAAAGCAATTATTCTACTGAAAACAAAATCTACTCCTACTCCTACACTAATCAGAGAGAAAGGGGAACTCAAACAAATCTTGCAACTAGCAGGGAGAAGTAGTTTCCCTTTCTCAAGACGGGCAACCATTGATCCATAGGGATCCAAAATGACTCTACTTTATCAAATCAGCCAACATGAAGAAGGAAAAAAAATATACGTGGAGGTTCTATCTGTTTAGTGACAGGACCGCTACCCTGTGCATGGCGGCAGTTACATAACTGCCGCCCCACTAGGGTGGCGGTCCTGGGACCGCTGGTCTGCATTGGGCAGTGGTCCTGGCTCTTGTGGATAGAAAATAAAATATGATGTGAACAGTCCCAGAATTCCAAAGGGTGTTCATATCTCTTCTTCGGCATGACTATAAATGCATGTTATGGAAGAGAACAAAGGCATCGAAGCATGAAGTAAGTGAGTAAGAAGCTCTTATGTTTGGAATTGTGATTTGTAGAAGCAAGGAGTAATTGAGTCAGAGCAAGCAAGTAACTGCCAATAAAAGTGGGAAGAAAGAGCAATTGCCCTTCCCAACCGGTTTTTCCTCCTCTGGAGGTTTTCCAGGATAAAATTATTGGTGTATGAGTCTATATTATTTCCCTTTCTACAAATTTTTTATTCTAAGCACAAGTATAATTCATTCACTAGCTATCTCTATTATTTTCTAATAGAAAGTAGAACAACAACGATTAATTGTGATTCTTTGGATAATTCCAAAGTTGAAGATTTTACAGATCATTTTGGTATCAGAGCTAACAATTATCCAGGATTATGGTATTCGTTCTTGGATTTGTATGACAGTGACGAGATCTAAAGGTGAAAAGGCTTTACCTTGCGATCCAAAAATTTCTGCAAAGAAGTGGAAACAAAGAATTCGGGGAAAAATGGAGGAAGAGAACTTGGTCCACAGAATTGAGATGTTGGAGACCATGATGGATGGGATATTTAGAAGGCAAGAAGAGCTTGCTGATTTACAGAAGACAACTTCTGTCAAACAAGACTCCATAGAATCAGTGTTTTGGGGTGTAGCTAAAAAGTTTGGTATAGGAAGGAGCCACCATGAGGAAAGTTATGGGGAAGAACATGAAGAAGAGACTTCTAACACAAGAGAAAAGGTAAAATCTGATCATACTACTTTTAAAGTTGAAATGAAAGTTGAGATTAAAAGCTTTGAAGGACAAGTAGATGCAGAGTTGCTTGATAAATGGTTAAAACAGTTAGAAGTATAGTTTAGTGTCAATAATGTCACTGAGGCACAAAGGATCACCTTTGCATGTCTCAAGATGGAGGGAAATGATCTATTTTGGTGGGAAACCATCGAGCCACTTGTGAAAAGAAAAAGCGTCCTATTGTGAAATCTTGGCAAGAATTTAAAGAACTACTTAGAGCTAACTTCTATCCTATTGGCCATAATACTGACCAAATGATTAAATGGCAGTATTTTAGACAAGACAGTGGTCAAAGTGTGCAAGACTATACTATGGAGTTTCGGAGGAAAGCCATGTTGCTTAACATGGACTTGGAGGATGAGGATATTCCAACCAAGTACTCGGGAGGACTTCACACTCACCTTCGAAGAAAAGTCATCTCCACAAAACCCAAAGATCTCAACAAAGCATGCGTATAGGCATACTACATAGATGATGAAAATAAGGAAGGAGAAGAAGAGCTAAGGGTAAAGCAGTCAACAAATCAGCAAAAGAAAGGGTTTGGGAAAACAAGTAACAAGGGTAAGTGGAAAAGTAAAGGTAAACAAGCTGCCACTACTTTGAATACTTGTAAAGATCCCAAGAATTTTTGTAAGAACTATGATATCAATGGTCATACTGATGCTACATGTTAAGAACCAAACCAAGGACTTGAAGAATTCCATGACAGCTATGAAAACAAAAGGGAAGGTGGAAATCGAAGATGACTCTGATGTAGACGAGAGGCTTGGATGCATGGCCACCAACATAGAAAGCCATGAAGAGGAGATGAGTAGACTATTCCAGATCAAGAGAACTAAGGTAAATGCTTTGGTTGATACCATTTCTCAGTCTAACTTGATTTCTGAAGCAGTTGTAAAGAATCTTGGTCTTGAGACTTACGAGCATCCACACCCTTATCCTTTGGGTTGGGTGAAGAAGGGTGCTAAAATTCAGGTAACAAGAAGATGTAAGGTCAAGTTCAGGATAAATTCCTAATATATTGATGTTTTTTAAGATGACGTTATTCCACTTTATGCTTTTGATGTTGTATTTCGGAGTCCTTACTTGTATGTTAGGTATGCTATATTTATGAGGAGGGAAAACTGGTATAGATGAGTCAAGGATGGGATCAGATACAACATCCGGGCACACCAATGTAAGACACGGGTTACTATGGTAAGTGTTAACCAAGAAAAATGACTTATTCAGGAAAATCATAATCAGTTTTGTTTATTTTTATTGAAGGATAAACAAGATGGGGTAGAAGTTGCAGAAATTTCTGACTAGCGAAAGCATGATTTGGATAGTATTATTCAGTATTTTCAAGAAGTATTTCAAGCTCCTAGTGGGTTACCATCAAAATGGGAAGTAGTGCATGAGATTCAACTATTTCCAGAATCCCTTTTACCGAACATCAGGTTGTATAGGCAATCCTTGCTCGAGAGTACTAAAGTAAAGAAACAACTCTAGGAACTACTAGACCAAGGGGTGATACGTCCGAGCACCTCACCATGTGGTTCACCTATTGTGATGGTGCTAAAGAAGGATGGTTCTTGGAGAATGTGCATTGACTATCGTGCTTTGAACAAGATCACCATAAAGAACATATATCCACTTCCTTGCATAGATGATCTCTTGGACCAGCTTAAGCATGCCACATTTTTCACGAAGTTATATATCAAGTCAGGTTATCACCAAGTCAAAATGAAGGAGGAGGATATATGGAAGACTTCCTTCAAGACAAAACATGGTTTGTATGAATGGTTAGTACTTCCTTTTGAGTTATGCAATGCACCCACTACATTTATGAGATTGATGAATGATGTATTGCGGGATTTCATAGATTCAAGTGTCATTGTATATCTAGATGATATATTTATTTTTAGTGCCACATGGGAAGAACATCTAACTCATTTGCAGCAAGTCTTGCAAGTTCTTAGGGAGAAACAACTACTTTGTAATATGAAGAAATGTGAATTTGCCAAACAGTCACTTATCTATCTTAGGCATGTGGGTGGAGGAGGAGAGCTACAAGTGGATGCAAAGAAGGTAGAAGCCATCACTAATTGGCCAACACCAACAAGAGCCACAAAAACTAGGAGTTTTGTGGGAGCAATACAATACATGCGAAAGTCCATTACGAGATTCTCTGTAATCTCAGAACCTCTACACACAGTGGCTGAAAAGAGTAAGAGTTTTGATGGGGGTAAGAAACAAGAAAAATACTTTGAGTTATTTAAATACAACATTATTCATGCTCTAGTACTTTCTCTTCCTAATTTTCAGCAGCCTTTTTAAGAAGAGACAAATTTCAGTGATTACGTCATGGGCGTGGTGTTGCTTCAAGTAGTTAAACCCGTATATTATCATTCTAAAACTTTCACTTCAGTAGTTAACGGATATTCAGTATATGATAAGGAAATGTATACACTAGTTCAGGTAATTAAAAAAGGGAAGCACTATTTGTTGGGTAAAGAAACTATTGTGCACACTGACCACAAACCTCTCCAGTATTTTCAAGCATAGTCTAAATTACAGCAGGTAAGGCACTACAAATAGATGGGGTTCCTTTAGTAGTTCCATCTAGTGATTAAATACAATAAGGGTAGTACAAACTTGGTGGTAGACATGTTGTCTAGGCCACCCACATAGGAGAATTTTTCCTATTTGGCCACTATCTTTCAGATCGAGCCCTTCACAAAGGAAGCTTACGGAGAGGCATATGCCCAGGACAAAGACTTTGGGGTGACATTTCAGCAGTTGCAGTCCCAAGGGGCTAAAAGGATAGAGATTGAAGATTTTTATCTCAAAGATGGATGGGGGAAGCTTTGCATTCCAAAATAAGAGTGAATTCTATTGATGAGGGAATCACATAGCTCGAAAGTAGTGGGATATTTCGGTGTTGGTAAGACCCTAGCCAACTTGCAAAGGTACGTGTATTGGCCCAATATGCAAGAAGAAGTATCAAAATTTATATGGGGATGTAAACTTTTTTGTACTAGCAAGCCTAAGACTAGGAAGGAAGGTTTGTATATGCCTTTTCCAGTACCTACTCGTTTGTGGGAGGATATTTCTATGGATTTTCTAAGAGGATTACCTATGTCTAAACATATCCATGACTATCCCTATGTTTTTTTCGATAGATTTAGTAAGATGTGTATTCTTATGGCATATAAAAATATATTAAAAGAACATGAGGTGGAAAATCTTTTCTTTGTTAATGTATGGGTGCATTTTGGTTTGCCAAAGTCTATTATTTCTGACAGGGATTCTAGGTTCTTGGGGAAATTTTGGACTACTTTGTGGGACAAGATGGATACCATGTTTCATAGGAGCACAAATTTCCATCCACAGACATATGGACAAAAAGAGGTGGTAAACAAGACTTTGGTATTGTTGATCAGAGGGTATAACAGAAAATAACCAAGGCCTTGGGATGAGTCCTTAGCCTACATTCAACATTCCTATAACCGGGAAGTACACACATCCACTATGAAGTCACCGTTTGAAGCATGGTTGGGATATCTACCTACAAATCCGTTGGACATAGCAGTTGGAAAACATGATGAGAAGGATACACGAGACACATAGGTGACTAAAGAAAACAAATTTTTTTAGAGGATCTGGCAAATCCATCTCAAAGTCAAGGAACAACTAGAGAAATCTCAGGCCAAGTACAAAGCTAGGCATGACTAGCATAGAAGGGAACATAAGCTACATGTTGGAGATAGATTTTGGCTTTACTTGAGCAAGGAGAGACTACAAGATCAAGTAAGGAAGCTCAATCCATTACGATATGGACCCTTCACCATATTGGAGCAGGTTGGAGAAAATGCCTTTCAACTTGATTTTTCATCATTCATGAGGATGTACTATGTAGTAAACTGTGAGAACATACACCTATATGATCTATCCATGCTAGATGAAGATGAAGAACTACGGTTGCTACCTTCCATTGAGAATTACATCTTGGACTCACAAGGTGAATTGGAGGAGGATGTAGTACTATAGGAAAAGGTTAGAGAGACTAGGAGAGGTCCACAAGAGTCTTGGCAGATTGGACTAAAAGAAAAGACACCGAGTCAGGCTCGGTGGTACCCGAAGGAGTAAGTGAGGGAATTATTTACTCATCTACTCCCCCTCTAAGCTTTTATGGGACCAAAAGCCTCTTAAGTAGGGGAGTTGTGATCCATAGGGATCCAAAATGACTCTACTTTATCAAATCAGCCAACATGAAGAAGGAAAAAAAATATACATAGAGGTTATGTCTGTTTAGTGACAGGACCTCCACCCTATGAAGGGAAGTGGTTACAGAACCGCCACCCCACAAGATTGGCGGTCCTATGACTGCTGGTCTGTGTTGGGCGGTTGTCCTAGCTCTTGCTAATAGAAAATAAAATATGACGTGAACAGTCCCAGAATTCCAAAGGGTGTCCATGTCTCTTCTTTTGCATGACTTTTCCCATTCTCCAGTGCACATGAGAACATGAGAAAGACTATAAATGCATGTTATGGAAGAGAAAAAAGGCATCGAAGCATGAAGCAAGAGAGTAAGAATCTCTTAGTGTTGGAATTGTGATTTGTAGAAGCAAGGAGTAATTGAGTTAGAGTAAGCAAGTGACTGGGAGGAAGTGTGAGATATTATCTACTTCTCTTTCATACTTATTGTAATTTCTGTACTTTTTATTGAATTAGCAATAAAAGTTGGAAGAAAGAGCAATTTCCCTTTCCAATTGGATTTTCCTCCTCTGGAGGTTTTCCAGGATAAAATTTTTGTTGCATGAGTCTATATTCTTTCCCTTTCTGCAAATTGAAGTTATGCGGGTAAGAAACGTGGTTCCTTTTGTAGCTTTGTTCAGTTTCTTTGTGTTTTGGCTAAGTCCCTTTTGTTTGGCGGGGCTATATGTCTGACCCTAGGTACGTGGAGGCTTGGCGCACATTTGGGAACCCGTTCTGAATTTTACTTTTGAAGTTGTGTTGTGCTGACACGTGGCACCTTTCGCTGGCTTTGCCTTGTTTAGACTTTTCAACGACTGATTCTTCCTTTTTGGGCTCTGGACATGTGGCGAACCTATGCTCGTTTGGGGGCTCCCTCCAGATTTTATTTTTGAAATTCCATTGATGAGGAACGTGGAGGCTTCCACTTACCTTTTGTACTTAGCCAATTCGATCCTACTCCCTTTTCGGGTGTGGGACACGTGGAAAGCCAACACTTTTTTGAGTCTCCGCTTTGGGTTGTGCCTTAGAATTTGCGCTGATGCGACATGTGGCATCGTCCGCTGGCTCTCTATACTTAAACCAATTCAGGAATCAATCCATTTGACTTTTGTTGGACCCAAAACACATGGAGAGTCTGTGCACGTTTGGAAACCTGCTGTTTGGACCCAGCCCTAGTGTTGCACTGATGAGACACGTGGAGGATTCTACCGATACCTTTATAGTTAGTCATTTTAAACGGCCGGCTCCATCCCCTTTTTGGACCTGGGACATGTGAAAGCCTCGTGCTCATTTGGGAACCCACTCCAGATTTTCCTTTTAAAATTGTGCCGAGTTGACGTGTGCCTCCTTCTCAAGGTCTGCGACTTTTCAATGGCTGATGAGACCCCGCGGGCTCACGGGCCCGCACTTGAAAACTGTGCCATTTTTTGAAAAGTGTAAAAGTGTAAAAGTTCCCCGCAGACCCGCTGGCTCGTATTTACTCTTGGGAAAAATTTCCTCCATGGCCCCGCAAACCCGTTTTTACACTTGAGTCATCCCCGGGCTTGTCGGCCCGAATTTTCCATTTTTGGACAAAAAGACATCTCCAGGCCTGTACGTAAATTGTGTGCAAAGTTAAAAAAAGACAAAGTACGTAAATTGTGTGCAAAGTTCAAAAAATTTCATCACACAGATTCCCTTTATTATCCTTAGGCCAATGGATAGGCCGAGGGTACGATTAAGACATTGAAGTCCATTCTTCTTAAAATTGTTAAGGAGAACAAATGAGATTGGAACTTAAATATTTTTTTGACCTGGTGGGCCTATCAGACATTAGTTATAACACCAATAGGGGAAACCCCCTTTTCTTTGGTGTTTGGTGCAGAAGCAGTCTTACCACTCGAAGTCGAAATACCTAGTCTCCGTATTTCTCTGCAAGGAATCTTGGGAAATGAAGGCTATTAAGAAGCATGAATCTCTCGGTTAGAAAGTCTTGATGAGGCTAGAATCAACACTGAACAACAACACAATGTTTACGCTGAATGCATGGATCGGTAATATAAAAATAAGGTCTACGAGTGTGAAATATATGAGGGAGATTTGGTCTTAAGACTTGATAGCTGGATAGACAAAAAGATCGACAAAGGAATGAAATTTAGACCCATGTGGTTGGGTCCATATTGAGTGATAGAAGACTACAATAATGGGGCATTCCACTTGTGTACACTAGAGGGTGAGGAGTTTAGTGTATCTTTAAAATCTCTTCACCTAAAGAGGTACTACACATGATCCATTAGCATTTTCATTTGTACATTATTGCATCTGCACTGTATTTTCATCTACCAGTTTATTATGTAAAAATTTGTGATCAAGGGACTTATTGTTATGTCAATTCCTAAAAACTTCTAAACACGCCAACAAAACATTAAAATCATATCTCTTCAAATTCCCATGGTCTCATCAATTGTTTTTGAATCGTTCATCAATCCAAACAAGATAGGACAAAGTTTTGATTGTAACCATACTAAGGGCTGCATACTTGGTTCTACTTTTGGTCTCTTTCTAGATTAGTTGTCTTTGTCCATAGTTTGTTCTAGAAGCTTCTTGGTGTCACATCTATCCCATATACATCTCTTTGGAAATAAGAACATTCTAAACATTTTTCCTAGATAAGTAAGTCAAATGTAAATCCACAGAAAAAATTTATTTTACACATTTCTTTTCCCTACCAACCTTCGGTGTTGAGCCTACATCTCTTACTCATGATGTAGGGTAGGGTTTGGGGGGTCTCTTTGATAAACTTGAAAGTTAGAAATAATCCATTCAAATATTGTGAAATCACAAGTCAAAAACAAAGTGAGGTAGCTGTCCACAATTTCAAAAGAATTTAAAACCCCAAAACCAAAGTTGTCAACCAAGTGGCCATGTTATGGATATAAGTCTAG
This sequence comes from Taxus chinensis, assembly GCA_019776745.2. Lineage (NCBI taxonomy): Eukaryota > Viridiplantae > Streptophyta > Pinopsida > Cupressales > Taxaceae > Taxus > Taxus chinensis. The sequence continues at coordinate 256,867,233 of CM034147.1, read as the reverse complement.
ATAAACTAGAAAGAAGATCACAATATAAACTATGAATTAACTTGAGTAGGCTGAGGTCGTAGCATCTCAGTTTGGTTTTGTCAAACCTTTTTCTTTCTCTCATCACTACTATTCAACAATGTTTCATAACTTGTGCCCTTTCTGGCTCTTGGTGTTAAGCCCTCACACCTTACTAGTTGTGTGGAGTTAGGAGTGGGGAAAGTACATTTACTTATTATATCATTGTATCACCAGTGTTTTCGAAGACAACCTGAAGTACCAAGATTGCTTGAGAAACTAAAGTTCACATCACATTGTGTTTACATTATCATATATCAACATTATAAAATATGAAAAGAAATCAGTTCTGTTATCATTCACATCCACTGCATGCATTCTTAAATAGTATAGAAAAATGGAAATTATAAACATCTAGAGTACACATGTGAGAAAACCCAAAAGGGAGTAAAGTCAGATACAATGGAATACCAAACCAAAAATAAGAGTCTGTATATATCATGGTAAGTAAAGTTTATATATAATGCCATCACACACTAGGCGTGGTCAAAACGCTTGTAATGAGCCCGAGATATACAAAAACAATCATATAGTTCCCAACAAAATGAAAAAAAAGCAATAAGCAGCCCAATGGCCTATCAATCCCTGTGGGATCCCTTGGATGGTGCACAGCCAGGTCAAGGGCACCTGCTGTGGCTATGAAAATGTTGGGAATAAACTGAATGGTGTGAGTGCTCATGGTGGAAGCCACCAGCTATGGTCTCATTGCAGGAATAGCTCTACCTCATCAAATGCTCGGATATCTAGCCACCTGGGTATGAAGGGAGGTCACCACCTTTGCTATCCTCAAAACAGGAGAAAACATGTCAGTGTGTCTACCAATTGCTATTGGCTGGCCTGAGTCAACCATCAAATCAGCTCGGGTCTTCCCTGAGGGGATCAATAGGGTGTCCACACACCCCCATTGAATGAGCTCTCGCCACTCCTATACAGTCATTACAAGTAAGAGCAGAAGCATAATTAATGAGTTAGAAAACCATAGAATGCAAATAAAAAGAAAGTACCCAGCTAACATTTCCAATTAACAAAGTTGAGATAAGAGTATCAAACATACTCAGATATCTGGAAATCCACGTAGAATCATTGGTTGTTGTTGCTTCTGGTCATCACCGCCCTGGATCCCTCTATCTCCAGAGTCAGTATCCTCCCTAGAATTAGGAGCCCAATAATGCGGTATACATCCTCCAGGGTGATGGTCCACTCACCCTTGACACAAGGAAATCAGAAAGTGTTCCAGTCTGCATTCTAGTAGGAAAACAAGTAACACAATATGTGACTAACAGGGGCAACATGGGGCACTCGTGCAATCCTCTAGATACCTACCCTCTACAGAATGTCCATCTCACCCTGGGTTAGCTGATCCAAAATCCCATGGAGCCAATCAAACTCCCTCTCTCGACTTCAGCATATGTATTCCTCCTTCTGCATTCACCAAAATAGGGAAAAAGAGAAAGTTAGTAACATATATCATAGGATAAGCTCACCAAAAACATGAAAAAACATCAAAAATCCAAAAAAATTGAGTTAATGCACGTTTTGGTCATTCTATTTAGAACCGCCACCCGGTGCAGGGTGGCGGTCCCATGACCACCGCCTTGCTTTGGGTGGTGGTCCTAAGCCGATTTTCCAAATGTGCCCTTAACCCTAAAAAATGCTCAAAAACCCAAAATACGACCATTTGAGACAAAACAAAAGACTGCCCTATAGGCACCCTCCCTAGAGACTCATTTAAGACAACAAAATTTGAAAATAACCCCCCTAGGTAAACTTTTCAAACATTTTACATTTTAGGTATGAAAAGGAAAAAGTGGAAAAAACCAACCTTAGACCACGCTAGTCGATCTCCCGCTTGTGGAGGCATGATCATTATCTCGTAATGGACATTTTGACTATACTCTTGTCAGAAATGGTCATTGTGGGTCCAGAGCTCCAAATTCACCAAATCGAATATGTGTAAATGAGTTAATAAATGGTTTGTTTTGATATACATATATATATATATATATGATGTTTTGACCTTTTTTTGAGTGTATGTGTTCACAGGGCTGGAACCTTGGCACAGGTATATCCCTATATCCCCGTAAAAATGGTAAGTCCTCTTGTTATTTTAATTTAGTGTTTATTCCTCGATATTTTATCTATCTACACTTGAGTCTTCTCTTCCTCTTATAGGTAGCAGGAGTTTGGATGAAGACATTTCGACACACGGATGTGTCAGGTATATCTTCTAACTCCCCATTTCGGGAATGCCATACTCAGACTCTACATTCTA
>CM034147.1:256802188-256864404 GCA_019776745.2 Taxus chinensis | reverse complement strand
TGAGACACTTAGCCGTAGTAACACCTTTAGTTTAATAATTAGGGCAATTGGTCTAAGCTTAACCCTTCAGGGTAATGTCCTTCAAGGTTTAAAGTACCTTGGAGATAGGTTATATTCCCAGTTTGATTGCAATGGTGAATTCAAACTCTCTTTTCAACAAAAGACCTGGTAGCTCTTCTAGAAACACATCACTGTAATTTTTTGATAGTAGATATATTTCAAAAAATTTACCTCCCTCTTTAGCTGAATCTAAAAAATTTATTGCATAAAGAATGCAACCCTTATTTTTGGCATTTTTCAGCTGCATAGTTGATATTTCTCTAATTGTTATGCTTCTTTTTATTCCATGAATGTCTGTTGATTTTTTTAGGTCATCCAAACACCTTATATGTTTCCAAAAATAGTCCACAAGTGCCTTATGATCAGCCAACCAAATCACACCAATTATTATATTATAAGATCCTAGAGTTGTAACATACAGGTTTTCGTCAGTTGTGAAGCTTGGTATTTCTAAGGTTGCGCCAAAAATACACTTGTTAACTGTGTGGACAAAATTATTCCCATACTATAAAGTCCATGGTTTTTCCATAAAAACAAATTTATGTTTTAATTTATTAACTAACTTGCTATAAATATAACATTCAGAAGCACCAATATCAAAAAGTATAGTTACAAGTAGGCCATACAACTTACTTGGCACTTCTATGGGCAGAGACTACTTTTCATCTTGCTTGTTGGCTACCATAACATGTATCTTATGATGTTGGTTGTCATTTTTATTTAAAGGATAATGAATTACATAATGGCTTCCTACATTATTAAAACGACCTCTAGCAGGTCCTTTCTTAGGCTCATATTTTTTCTCAGCCTTGAAATTACTATTTTTCCAGTGACTACCCTTCTATCCAATATTCTTGTTATTTGATGCAGCTTTACCTTTTGTTGTTTTATTTTCATTTTCATCCAAATTCATACCTTTGTTTCTAAAATTCTTCCAAGTACCCTTCGTGGGTGGAAAAGACAAAGAAGCATTCCCATTTTTCTTACATTTTTCCTCCTTATGTGCAAAAATTTCCTTCAATTTCTATGGCTTCCAAATGGCTTTTTCTACCACTTCTTCCATGGTGGTGGGGCTATGTAGATCAACTTCACCACCTATGATAAACTTCCTAATATAGAATTATTCATCTGTTATATACTATGGTACATATTTGAGAAGCTTGGTGAACTTCTCTCAATATTTTGTTACTGGTAGTTTTCATTGAGTTAACATTTGGAATTCTCTCATTTTCTTGTCATAGTAGAGTTGGGGAAGTCAAATTTTTTGAGACTAAGCCTTGAAATGGTCCCATGTGATGTTCATCTCATCAACATTAAGCTCAAACTAATGGTTGTCCCACCATGAAGATGTTTCATGGGAGAGGTGATAAAATCCCCATACAGCCTTAGTTTCCTTGGAGAACTTTCTTATCAAAAAATATTTCTCCATGTCACTGAGTCAATTCTCTACCCCTTCCCCTTGGGTGGTTCCATCAAATTTTGGTGGACTTATCCTCTTTATACTTTTTTGTCAATTCAGTTACCAATCGAGCCCTCTTGTTCTCAGGTTGATTAGGTACATTCCAATTATCATTATTTTTAACATTATATGTAGCATTATCATTCGAAGCATTGAGATCTTAGACATCATAATTTCTTTCATCATGTGGCTGCCCCTAAGACTGCTCACTATTAGTCTCAATGTTATTTCTAGCCACTTGTTGTTCAAGAACAATAATCCTATTCCTTGTGTCTTGTGGGGCATAAGGATTTCATCCATCTTTTGAGTTGTAGCTACTTTTCCAGCCGGAGGTGGGTTATTTGCATCACATCCACTTTTTCTCACCATTTATGTAATCAATAAGTTTATTTTTATCATAATTGGACTAAAATAGGCCCAAGAACTATAACCTTCCGCTATGATACCAAGATGTAACATTCTTATTTCATGATTACAAAAGAAAGGGAATTTTTTTATATATCAATGTTCTTTGTTCTAAATTTAGCATTTAGAACCACATTAAATTTGCCAATCAATCCAACAATAGTAACCATATGATATTGTTATGACTCATCATAAAACCAATCTCTCATATTTCATTTCATTAATGACTCGGTATAAAAATGATCTCTCATGTTTCATTTCAATGATGAATTGGTATATAAATGATCTCTCAAATTTTATTTCATTGTATACTCAACATACTTTTAGTTCCCTTTTTAATTTAAGGGCTCATAAAATGTAACTGACCAAGGGCTTATCTAGGTACTTGTTACAAGTACCCATCCTATATACCACACCTTAGTTGGGTTAATTTAAGACAACGCAACCAGTAGCTTCTGATACTTTTCCCAAAGTTTCAGACATGTTTTTCCTTCCTATATTCCAAGACATGATACTCGTCATGAAGGAATATGTCTAACACCACACTTGAAATAGTTATCTTCATTTTATTGTCTTGACCTATGTTAATCCTTCCCATTTCATTGTTAAACACTAAGAAGATATATAACCTATGGGCTAGTGTAGATAGTATGTTTGCAGTGATTAAGAGTAATCAAGTGTGTTCCAATCGACCCCTGTCATTTCAAATCTACCCCCTCACTCATAGTCAACATAAGTTAACATCAGCCGCAAACCATGGCTCATCAATGCCTAGTGTATAACAATAAATTGAAATCCCATTCCGATATGGCCTCGATTAGAGGGATTGAATGGATTATTTTTCCGTAAGGATAGCTCCATAGTAACCACCTAATAAACCTTGTCATTATGTGGGTAGTGTGTGACAGAGGTTATGCTGCAACGACCCATTAAGTCCCATAAATCTAAACCTCCCTCCTTAAAAAGTTAATTAATCCCTTTAATTTGTAGCTTGTTAATCCTACCCCAGTTATTTTCAGTCGTTAGGAGTTATTATGAAGTACTAAATTGGGTTCTATCAGCATTCTAATAAGGAAAGTTATGTTTCTACTTAAATCAATAAGAAGGATCTGTAGATTTATTCCTAATCATTACTTAATCTCCTTTAAGTATGAAATCTCCTTTAGGTGACTAAAAATATTAGAAACATATTAAGTATATTGTAGGGTAGAAACCTCGTACATCCAGACATACTTAGAAGTGTTTTAAGTTCATTTAATTGACTCCAATGGGTCCTATGCTTTCAACCCATAATAGTTCTCTTAACTTAACATTCATATTCCTCTAAGTCATTAAACTATTCAAATTTTTATAAATTATTTAAACATTATCCCCTAAGTATAACTCATTTTGTGATGGAAAAATATTCCACATCCACCTCGTAGCCTATTTGAAAGGCTCATTTTGTTGCCCAATAGTGGACTACCCCATTTTACCAAGGTTTCATAACATAATTACATTATGCATGCAAGTCAAATATGTATCATATTTATGAATTCATTATTGCAGCAAGAAGAAATTTGTTCTTAATCCCTTAAATGTTAGTTCAAGTTATACATCTAACCCCATGTTATCATTCATATCCTTCTTAATTACATTTCCTTTTCATTATTGTACTTATTCATCCATTAGGATAGATAGATTGCATTATAGCATAATCACTTAGACCCCTTTTTACAACATAGAATCTTATATATACTTAATATGATTAATTACTCTTTGTGATTTTCCCTAAGGTCCGAATCCCTTTACTATTACCCATGTAACCCTTTTTCTGTTATATCATTCCTCATAAAACATTCATACAAGTATTTTTGTAATGGTGTAATTAAGCATAGTCATTCATAAAATAAATTCCACAACATATAACTTGTTTAAATATAACTTATTTATTACTATCTTAACCAAATGATTTCAATAAATAAAATTTATAATAGCCAATAACTATTTCATAGATAATACATTATATTTATACATTTCATAGAGATCATCTAAAAGTCAATCATTCCTATTTGTTCCCTTTTTCCTCATATTTAAAGATCAACAATAATATTCCTTGATTTATAATAGCAATATAAAGTTGGTAATATTTCATTTAACTTCCCTAAGATTCTTAATCAATGTTAAAAAGTAGATAAATGCATATCATCTAATTCCCTACAAGCTTTCTTTTCGAGTGAAAAAACTCTTTAAAATGAAAACATCATTCGCACACAACTAATCCAGTCAAGAGATGATGATTAAACAAAACACTTTAATCATTTCCACTTTAAGATATCAATTCAAGTAGAAAGGAGGTAATTCAAATTCTTTCAATAGTTTACATAAATGGCCTTATGCTTTAGAAACTTATTCTCAAGAATAGTTCAGTAAATGAAACATAATATTTCCATCAAAATACATTTTTTCAATCAATAGAATAAATGCAACTTTCCATAAGTCTTCATCTTTTCCTTTTTCATGAAATCTATCTGCAAGATCGTTAGCATCTGTCAGTTCATTTGAACTGGGCATGATAGGAGCTAAATCCTTAGGACCATATGGTCTAACTATAAACTTTGAAAAGGAACACTTATTATTAATAGAAATTAATCAAGGGTTCATAAATATATTTTCATGTTTGAACACTTTTGAAGTACCATACTCAAGTGTATCACAAAACCCTAAAATGTTAGCATATAACAATCCAAACGAGTCCTATTTCTATCAACTAGAAGACTATAAACCAAAAATAATTTACATTCATACATTATTGAACCAAACAGGTAACCCCAAAATATACAAGTATACATTCATGATTAAGCAGTATCACACCAATAAAGCAAAGACAAGTATACATAATAACAAATGATAAAGAAATAGTATAAATTCTTTAATCATGTAGCTCATACTACATGGTTAAAACATTTTACTCAAATCCAATAAATTATATTTAAAAATGAATTCCTTTCCAATAGTCCAACAATCTAAAGGTTTGACAGGATGTATATGGTTGAGCATAAGGATAACATCAGCAAGCTCTCAAGGTCCAAACCCATCTTAACTTATCAGAAAAACAATCCATACAAGAACAACTTGGCTTAAACCAATTTAGAATGCATACAAGTATTTAGAATACACAATACATATATTAATTAAGGAGATAGTATTTCGTTAATACAAGTATCCCATACAAGACTGGTATAGAATCATCCCTAACTGAATACATCATTCAGACTGAGAAATGAAATGATTCAACCAAGGCATAGAAAGCTAATAATCAAACAACCTTTCATTCCGACATAATGATATCCTAGATAATCTTCATATGATCAAGGATCGATAATAATTTAGACTGATCGACACTCAAGCAAGTTTATAAAACCATCCAACTGGTCCATATTAAGGTTCCAACCATATAGCCTAACCATTTAAGATCATTAAAAACAGTGACTAAAATTTGGACATACCAAAAGATACATCAGTTCTGCATACTGTTTGTACACTTGAGGTCTGCCCAAAGAGCCGAACAGTTCACAGGAAGATTCAAAATTACCCTCAGGTAGACATTAAACTACTTTGGTTTGAAACAATTAATGCTACCGGTCTAAATTACCACAAGATAATTCGCATTGTCATGTCCAATACTACACCAAACCATCTACCCTGACATTATAGAAGAAAGTATAATAGTCACCATGATGAAATAGAAGGACCCAAATTTCATATGACTTAGGAGACAGATAACCCTCCACGGTTCAATGAGGCAAAGATGAATGGTTAAATGGAAGAACAATCCAATGACCTACTTAAAAAGAATAGAGAATGCAATTAACCATAATAGGTATGAACAGTACCTAGAATCTTTGGTTAAGATCTAACCCGACCTGTGTTATTGAAAACTAAACAAAATTTCCAAATTGATCACAAAATAATACAACTGAGACCCTACCCAGATAGGTTGAGAAACAACTCACGTACACAAGGGAAATAAAAACTAAAGCCCCATTAACTCACAGTTACACTAAACATGAGTTTGATTATTTCAAACAAGATTAAAAAATAGACCGAAGATAGATAGTAATATCTTTAAATGACACCATTTTAACTCAACTGAGTGCTCGAGTTCCCACTAGACCCACAACACAGGGTAGTTATTTTCTTTAAAAGATAAGCACATGTAGTTCCATGGCCATAAAAAACTAACAACAAAAATATCAATAACACCACTACAAAACCCATTTGGATCAAACTGTCTTTGCTGGTAAGGTTGCCTATAATTTTGATTCTATTGATAAGGTTGCTTGTTTTGTTGATTCTATTGATAGGGCTGATAAGGAGTTTGATAGGGTCTATTAGGTAATGCAATTTTGTTCTCAATGGAAGTCAATTTATTTCCCATAGCCTGCAAAGCTTTAAATACATCATCAGATGGGACTACAACAGTAGGCTCTATGATTGTAATAGGCTAAGGAATAGGTGCTAAATAAACTAAAAATGGCATTGATGGCCTTGGTGATAATTTTCCAGCTTGAATAAGACTATTTTCAACTCGGATAGCAATATCATAAGCATCTGAAAGTGTCTCTCCACCCATTGACTGAATCGTAGTTGAGATATCACTGTTTAATGCTCTAAGATAATAGAGGAAAGCATGATCAGCTTGAGGCTTGACACTTACTGGTATTCTCTCCCAAGTTCTGGAAAAGTGGATATTGAAGCTAGACATAAACTCATTTGGAGCCATTTTAATAGTGGACAACTATTCAATGAGAGACAAATGATCTGGATTATCCTGGAACTGTTTCAGCAATTTTTCACCTAAGTTATCCCAAGTTCTTTTGCTTCCAATTTCTAGGTTTCTATACCATTGCAAGGCCTACCCTTTAAAAGATGCAGCTAAAAGTCTTAAAGCTACATATTCATGAGTGATATTATAGATTGCACATAGGACTGCAACATCTTTGATATGTTCAGCTAGTGTAACCTGATTTTCACCTGTGAATGATGGAAAAATTTTCATAGTAGCATTAGGAATGTCATGGTAAACTGGGATTACTAATGGACTGCCATTAGTAAAGGTTATAAAATTCATTGGTGGTTAGATAGCCATTTGAAAAACCGGGATATTACTTGAGAAATTGATACATGGTGAAGGAATATTAGGAGGGTTACCAAAACAAGGTCTATTATAAGGTAAAGTATTACCAAATCTTCTCCTTCTAGTAGAATTCAAAGGTAAAGAAACAAACTCAAAAAGAATTCCACTTACCGATGATCTTGTAGTTACTTTAGGCATGGAACATGCTGCAATACTGGTATGAAATCAGCTCTACGGAGTCACCAAAAGATCATAGAATCTTTAGAATAAATTGCTACAACTTGCTCCAAAAAGTAACTTTTAATTTGTTGTAATCTGCTATAGATATGTTATAGATCTACTGTAGAAATTGTAATTCGCATGCAGATCTGATTCGTCATCCCACCGGGCGTGCCAAAAAATGTTATCTCTCGAAAGTGCACCATGTAGAGAGATGACTGCAAGTTTTCTTAGCTTGCACAATTGATCTCTCTTTCATAGATACAATGGAAACACCTCAAGTTTGTGGGTATACTTATTTTGAGGTGAGTCTCTGGTATCAAGGCCATATCCTTATTGGTTTATCCTAAACTGATTTCTGGGAGTTTGAGAATAAAATATGACTGTAAAAATGATTAAAACTAAGGTGATACACCAAATTAGTATGAGGGCTTCGACTGAGTATATGCACAACTGATTTGGGAAGGATTTTTGATGCACGAACCAATAGTTTTTTCTGTAGAACATCTAAGGGAAAAAAACTTGATTGTACTAAGGGAGAATCACAACAAAACTAATAAGTTAACATGCACATTAAAATTAAGAAGAATGAATTTGCAGTAGGGTAAGGTGATTGATCAAGGCATTTGCATTCACAAGATTAATATAAACATACACAAGACTGCAAAATAACTTGGAAAGGCAGAAAAATACTTCACACTTAGAGGGAAAAACTGGCAAAATTTGTTTCTATATTCATATATCCAAAATTCCTCCCATAGTCCCTTGTGCTTTGCAAAGGCACACAATATATAGCAAAAATAAAATTCACCCTCTCCCTAAAAATAGCCTAAGGCTTGTACTCACCCATGCATCTTATTTTTATCCTTTATTTAATAATAGATAAAGGAAAAATAGAGCATGCAATTACAAATAGGCATTATTAGCCTTACTTACATTACAGTCAAACCGAATTTGACTGTTCTATTTTTATGAAAAGAATGATGAATTATTTGCTAAAAATAAGGTTGCTTGCTAGGCAAGTCTCTTTCCATGAACATGCAACTTTTTCTTCTTTTCTATTATGTCTTGTTGTGGAGGCATGCAAAAATACAACTCCTTGTATGTGAGAAAAATAATTACAATACTTGCAATATTTACAAAAATAATTCCACCTGTGGGGACCACCTACTATGTGCACATGTTCTAATATTGACATCTCCTTTGGCCAGGGTATAGGCATCATAATAAATTTGACCACCCCTTAGATTTATTTGGGCATAAACTAAGCAATAATCATAGTTTTAATAATTAAGCTCATTTGCAGAACACATGGCGTATTGTATAGTCTGCCACCCTTGATTATGTCAGCCTTGGCATATTATAATATTCACCTTTTCAGTGATCATGATATATAATTTGGTCGCCCCTTTATTTGAAACATGCGATTGGGTTAGACTTGAAAGTCATTTGCAATGATTAATTCAATGGACGCGTAGGTTGTCCCTTTCCACGGTGACTCACTCCTTGGTGGCTTGGGAAACGGCATCAACTCTAATCAAGTTAATTATAACTCTGGTGGTTTATTTTAAAATTTTGTTCCTTGTTCTCTGTTATTGATCTTTGTACCCTGTCTGATCATAGACCATCAATTTTCATACTATGATTAGGGCTTTGGTAGGAATTTATTGTGGGCGGTGGCATCCTGACTGTGGTTAGCATTGATTGTTGCGATGATTCGAGGACATTGAACTTTGTACCCTGTCTTTTGCGATCGTTGATCTTGACTGTGGTTGATTTTGAGTTAACCCGCTTCTTGGGTTCATTTAGATTTTTGGCTGTATGGGCGAAGCCCTGGAAAATTTTCCTCCCGATGCCATTGTTCTGTTCTAGTTCGAGCTCAGCTTTTACTGTATTTTGTAGCTCCTATCATCACCAATCCGACACTATGATAATTCTCCATCAGGAATTCCTCGTGCTATGATTATTTACTAATGCACAACTTTTAGTTTAGTGGAAGTAATCTGGAAACATAATAACAGACATAACACAAGAATACCATAGACTATGATACAAAGGAATGATGACAAATTTGAAATATAAATGTAAATTATATTATCAATATGAAATTGTTACAATCTCACCCATGAGGTACTTCAAGCGTTACCAAATCCACTTGCCTTCCAAAAATAACTATGGGAGAAAGTTCACAATTACACCTCTTAATGTCTTCTTTAACACACCTTCTAAATGATGGCTTCCTTCACACACTTACTCATACAATATTTTTCACTACTTCCTTCTATGCTAAATGAGGGGGGTGGCCTCTTTATTTATAGAATTTTCAAGCTTATCCACCTTATCTCTAAGATAGGATAAGAAATCTACTCTGATGAATCATATTCCATACCTTAACTCTTATATTTACATGTAAGCTTATATTTTAAGATAAGATAAACCTTATCATTTCACATGGGTTCCACCTTTTTAGACTTTTTACAAATAAAATACATAAAATATTTATGACATCACTCATTTTCCTTATTACTAATATAATATTTCTAATTCCTAATCATGTAGACCCTACTTCTCTACTTACCATCCTCCCCTCCCTGGAGTCTCTTGCTGCCCCGCGACACTACGCTGTTGTTGTGAGTCGCCTCCTCGCTAGTCCGGTCCCGCTCACGACGACGGTAGCGTCACTGGACCATGTAGTCTCCCACCTTTGTCAGCCGCGCAGACGCCATCCCATCCCATCTGACCCTATGCCCCGCACCACCCCCTGCCCCCAGGGTCCTCAGCCCCAACCCCCTTAATCGGACGACAATATTTATTTTTTTACCACAGCCAGACAACACCCCTTCTTATTATAATTTTTGACTTGTTACCATAATTATATACCTGACTTAGGTAGGCGGGAGGATAAGCGGGCGCGGTCGCTGCTGCCGTACCTACAATTGCCGTTGATCTTCTATCAGACAGATCTATCCAAACTCTAAAAATATACTCTTCTATATCAGACCGACTGCCACTTACTCCACTGAAGCGCATTCTACCATCCGCCTCCACTCCTCCTTATGACTACTTCACCCCCCGCCCTCCTCTTGGCGCTCGCTCGCTCTTTCTTCCTAATCCACTACATTAATGAAATAAAATTACCGAAGGAAAAATTTTAATAAGTGTTGACACGCTCCTCCTCGGCAAAAAGATCTGTCACTTTCATTTTCATTCATTGGTTTTCTATGTAGTGGTCGACGTTTGGGGCCACCCTTAATTGTTTCTTCTTTAAAGTTTGGGCTCTGGGTCCCTTTTAAAATAAAAAATCTTTATTTTAAAAAATTTTTTTATTTCCTCTTTACCCTCTCTCTCCCCCCCCCACTTGCACGCCCCCTCCCTACCACAACAAAAGGCCAAAAAAGGATAAAAAGGAGAGAACCAAAGAGGAAATGTACGAAACATAGGCAGACTGGGACAGAGAAGCAAGAGAGAAACGGACAGGACAAAAACGCATAGCAACGATTAATAGGGGGTAAGCGGGAAATAGAGAGGAACCGCAATAAACGCGAGAAGGCAGTAGAAAAAAGCACACCGGACCTCCTAAAGGGGGTAAGAATTAAAGCAATTAATCCCCGTTTTCCCCCTCAACTTCTTATCCTTTAGTGCGCGCGAGGCACATTTAAAAACCTTTTAACAGGCTTTTGGCTCTGCTCTTCTCTGTCCTTTAATTTTTTAATTTAAATATTAATAACCTTTTTACAAAATATAATAAATATCCTTTGTAAAAACCTATTGGTTCTTCAATTCTTTCGTCTTTGCCTCTATATATTTTTTTTTTGAAAGATGAGGTTTCGTTTTCTTTCGTTTCTAGTTTTCGTTTCTTTCTTTCTCTTTCTTTCTCTTCTTCCTTTGTCTTCTTTCTGTTCTTTCGTTTTTCTCTTCTCGTTTCTTTCTTCTCTTTTTTCTTTTCTTTCTTTTCCGTTTCTTTCGTCCTTTCTTTTCTCTTTTCTTGGCCGCGCGCATGTAAGTCGTTTATTTTTTTTAATTTATGTCATTCATCCATCTCCTCCATCGCCTCTCTCCTCTCTTCTCTTGCAATACGTCTCTTGCATACGTAAACTTCTATTTTTTTTCTTCTTTAAATGTATCGTTGATCTCTTGGAAATATTTGTGGGTTTTGTGTTTTGTTTCTCCTGATTGAATTCTGAGTTTGAAACCTCATCATCATCCAGTTGCTCAAAAGTTCTGACCATTTGATTGTTTACGGTGAGTTTGTTCTTCGGCCCAATCTGCATTATGAATTATAGATCTGTATTTTCTGAGTTTTGGGTATCTGTCATTCTCGGCCATTGATGAAATGAACTTCAAAAAGACTCTATGATCATGTGTTTGATGTTATGAAACTCTGATTTACTTTGTACCTTCCTTTGTTTTATTATGGTTAACATAGAGTATTTTCTTCTTTCTTGATATTTATACTTCAGCCTCTTCTCTGTATGAGTGCTTTGTGCCAAGACAACGGTTATCCCACCATTTGTTGAGAATATTGTAGAAGATGGTTATGACTTTATGAAAATACAGGTTTTGTACATTACTTCAGGTCCATTCTGAAATCTTTGGCTCAATCTTGTAATTTGGAGAATCCATTTTTTACAATTCATTATCTCAGGATCAACTTGATTTTTTCTGAAATTTCGTAATACTTTTGAGAATACTTGCTTTAAACATTAAACATTGTGATCACTTGGACATTGAAATTCTCCATGAGATGAGTGTTTGAAATGCCATTGTTTTCTGAAAATCACATCTATTAAATGGTTGACTGTAACAATATTCTTGACTTTCTGTAAAATAATGTATATTGTTTTCTGAACCTATGCATAACATATTATTTCTGGAACTCTATTTACAACTCCTACATGTTGGACAATTCAAGTATTGTAAAAATGTAGTTCCATCTTCTTTTGTTCTTCAATGTTGTACTTGAGCTTCACCTGTAGCTGTATATGGCAACATTTATGTCTTCATTCTAAATGACTTCAATTTCTATAACTACAAATCATACATTCAATTTGATCTTTGAAGCTATTGTCATATTTTGCAGTCTTACTTGTATCTCAGGATTGTATAATAATCTGATGGACAACTTTAGTCTTCTAATTTGAAATTTATCCTTTCCCGTAGCAACTAGCTTTGAAATTCTGAAATTATATCTATTCCCGTAGCAACTAGCTTTGAATTTATTCTTTGCCCGTAGAAAATAACTTTACCTGTAGCAACTAGATTTTCCTGTAGCAACTAGCTTTGCCTATAGCAACTAAAAATTTAAAGCGTTGATTTTTCATGGTGAAGCCCTGTCAAAAATTTTCCAGAATCTTGTATTCATTACTTTCGACTGTGACCTTCTCTTTTAGACAAACATCAACTTTCAAGATCTTCTTTTATTGCATGCACTTATGACTTGTCTATTTTCTCTTTGGCTGCAACGTGTACCTACACACTTAGGAAAACAGTTAGAAAATAATTAAGCTTTTTGGCCTCTCTTATGTCCATGTTTTCTTCTTTCTGTTCTCTTTCTTCTTTCTGAGTGAATAAAACATGCATGCAGTTTGTTCTTTAATTAGAATACATCTCAAGTTAAGAGAAGATTCACATGCAAGAAGTAGGATAGTGTAGGAATATGAATTGATCCCTGAGCTTGTAGCTGAAAATTAACTATTTTCTTCTTTTTCAAGTACAATGGATTCTACAATGAAGATGAAGGAGAAACAAAAGATGAATATGAAGTGCTTCAAACGAAGAACAGAGACCCCAAAGCAATGATGGGTTCACTCATACTCATTTGATTTCTCTTTCATGCATGTATACTTTTCTTTTAAGTAGTTGTACTTTACTTTTTAGTTACATCCCATGGCTTGTGTGGAAAACATTTGACTCTCTTTGTGAATAAAACATTGAATTCTCAAAATGTGTTATGTATTTCTTTGTGCATTCTATCTTTTTTGTATGGATTGTATAATGAACTAAACAACTCAGTAACATAATTGAATGCCTTAATTATTAAGGAAAGAACATTAATGAGGACTTGTAACATTCAATCATGAACTCTGACTTTCTATAATTTGCATTTCTATTTGTTGCTTCAAAACTCAACTCTTCACCTAATTTATAATATGTCATATTCATCAAGACAACACAGTTTTCCTTCAGGGCTTTGTGTTTTTTTGCTGAAGATGGCATGAAATTGCAGACTATGTGATCTGTTCTATTTTGAGACAACACACATAACTACATATTTCACTTAATTATTAATTAATTCAGCAATAACTAATGACATCGAAACTTCCTTAGCTTAGGTATACTTCACCCAAAACTTTTCAACATAACGATGAAGTTTCGAGTTTCCCATTTTTACACGAGTGCAAAAATTGTCAATAGGTACCTAAAAAGTAAAAGATGAGGAATCATCAATAAATATCTCTGGGTTAATCCATATTCCTACACTATCCTAATTCATGCATATGGATCTCTAAGCAATAGGAGATATAGAGTACTTGAAGATCAGATTGTATAGCTCACTTAGGAAACAAAAATAGAAAAGAGAACAAGGAAAATGGATACAAGAGAGGCCAAGAGCCTAATTATTTTTTAACTATTTTCTTAAGTCTGCAAATATAGGTTGCAGACAAGTAAAGAAGATACATGTTGGAAATAAGGGTTAATGTAACTCAAAAATCAAATATCTTCTGTAAAAGGAAAAGGTTATAGTACAGAACAAAGAAGATGCATGCAAACAAGTTTACTTTCATATTACAGTCAAGGAAACAAAGAGTTCTGAGAAAATTTTGACAAGGCTTCACCATGTAAAATGGACATTTACGACTTTTGTAGTATCCATATCAAGCTGAAACAAAGGGAAATGCAGTTAAAGTAACAGATTATAGTATTTCAACGAAGTGTATGAATCAAGGCTTATGCCTGAAAATGGTATTACACAGAAGAAGAATTGCTTGTAATTTCAAGAAAACCACTTACAGGGTACAAAGGCATCTTAATTAAAAAATATCATAAGTGTATTTCTATTGCAATTGGCATTTTCAGTTCAGTATTCAATCATAGTAATCTTCAACTTCAGAATCAAAGAGTATAAATGTAACTACAGGTTACAAGTAGGCATTTCAAAAAGTGAATTAAAGAAAGGGATATATAAAATGCAGAGTTTTCAAGCAACCCACTTCATTTACAGTTTTATCAACATCATGCAACCTTGCAAAGCTCACACTAGTCAATACACAGTCATTGAAGGAAAAAGATACTCATACGATTTTTTTCATTCATTCCAATGAGCAAGTTCCAGTTAGAAAAATTAAATGTGTATGGAGGAAGAAATCTATGCTAAAGAATAACAATACTAGAACATCAAATACAAGGGACTTTGCATATACCACAACTCAGTTTTTGAAAGAAGTATAAATGCAAGCTACACTTTCAGAAAAGATCCAAAGTTCAAACTCTTTTATAAAAAAAAATGGTGTTTCAACATAGCTTTGGAAAGTTATACAACACAAATCATGGCCAATAAATAAGACCCACATGGGTAGTAGGATCAAATGCAAGAGTACCAAGAAGGTTAAAGGGAATTATCTCAGAGTATTCAAAGATCCTAGAATTCAAACAGAAGCTAACAGATAGCCCTAAAAGCACACTCATGATGGCCTTATCTCCCAGATTTCAATTAAAGAGGCTCTTAAGTGAGTATATCTAAAAACAAAGCACAGATATAAAAGTATTTGAAAGTTGAGAGAAGCAACTCACCGGTTAAAATGGATCTATTAAAGTTGAGCAACCCTCAAGGAGGTCATCATTTTCATAGAAAAAGAAGGGCCCAAAATGGTTTCACCTCAAATTCCCAAAAGAACCACAATATCACCGAAATGCAAAGAATGAGCAAAGTATTAGTGTTTTGAAGTCAAGATGATATAAATGATGCAATTGAAAAGCTTAGAGATCAAAAGACTTACCATTCTTTCGTCACATCAGTAATGATCAATATATAGTTCGAAGAAACAGAGAACAACAAAATGCACATAGTGGAAGCCAAGCTCAACAGTGACCGGCCGCAAAGTCCTAATGCAGGAAAAGCTCAATTATACCAGTCTGAGCTCAAATAACTTTCAAGGGAAAATCTAATGGAGAGATCACGATGATGGAGATCTTGAATACCAAAGTTTCATATCATATAACCGCATAACAGAGCTCAAAAATGGTGGAATCTAAAAGTTTTGCTTAGAAAGCTCAAAAAATAATGAATCACCTCCAGATCCAAAGACCATTTTGAAGAAGTAGCCGAGAAAAAAAATCATTAATGGAAGCCATCAAGAGGAACAAAACGGAACCAAGCTATAAGATTACTAATGGTGGAAAAATATTCACAAAGATCCCAAAACGGTTTGCTCAGAAAGCTCAAAATAGCTAGATCTTACAAATGATGAACTAACAGAGCTCTGAAAGCTCCAACAATGGTAATATCTCTAAAAATTTTGCTCAGAGAACTTCAGTGAATCAAAGATGATCAAATCTAGAAAAGGATGGTCTGAATCGAATTTCAAAAGCACAGAACAATGGTGTCGAACAAAATTTTGTCAGGTGCTTCGCTCGCATACTAAAAATAAAATTAGATGTGCATTAGGGTTGATTTTTCCTTTAGCATGCAAATTAAAGAGGTGAGTTCAACCTAACTCAACCACAGTCAAATTATTAACGATCAAGGTTCAATGAGTACAAAGATCAAAGGTCAAGGATTAATCTCTACAACAATGCGAACCATGGGTCAGGCTTTAAAATGCATTTATCAAATGTCAGAAACCCTAAAATCATGATTTATGGATCAACAATCAGAAATTAACAGGTACAGAGATCGACATTCCCAAATGGTTCATCAAAATCAAGGCAAAAGTCATCTAATCAAAATGGTGGTCGGTTGACCAATTTACCAATATTTCAAATTGTAAAACTTTCATCCACAGGGCCGAGAAGGACATGTGTCATCACCACAGTGGAAGCGGAGAAATGGAGGTCGGGGTTCACTTAAGTTTTCAAACTTTAAAAATGTAAAAGTTAAAATTTCCAAAAATTTCCAGCAAACCCAAGCCTCCATGATGAGAAGGTCAAAGCCATGGGGAGAAAAGTCAAAAATTGATTCCACATAGTATCGGCGGAGCGGCGGGCTTTCTCAAAGTTTTGAGACTTAATACAAACAAGGATAAAAGCTTCAAGGTGTCCTATGTGCCCGCAATTCCTCTAAAGCAGTGGATCGAAAAGATTTCGTCTTCGAAGCTCTTTCGCAAAAAGCATCTAAAATGCCAAATTTTCCTGAAGGCCCTAAAACTCGCAGAGGAGTTATAGTCCGCAAGCCCGCCAAAGGACAACTTCAAATTATTCTGCAGGCCCGCCAAGGAATTTTAAATGCCAAATTTTCATGCAAGCCTGAGAATCAACAAAGGGCTCAAAATTTCTGAAAGTCCACAAAAGACTTAAAATGTCCAAAATTTTTCCCAAAGGCTCATGAAAGCATAGGGAGAAGAGTTGACGTGTCATCCAAGCTATCATTTTGAGTTTTGACTTTCAAAAATTTGAATTATAGTATGTGTTTCAAGTGATTCAAAGGGGCCAACCAAATTATGCCATCAATAATCACCAAAAAAGTTGAAATTTCAAACTATACACTCTCAAATACAAAAGCCAACAAGTATTACATGGTCATGTTTAATTAAAAGGTAGCAGAGACCATGATATACCATGTGTGGCTGAATGTAATATGGTGACACTTTTCCAAAGTGCCCTTGTATTATTTTAAAACCATAATATTATGCTAAGTCCACCAGAATGGCCAAAACTCAGTTGAAGACAAGTGTACGAATCAGAAGTGGTCCCCACAGTGGCTGGATTATTTTTCGAATTTTACAAGTGTTGTAATTATTTTGCTCACAAATAGGGAGTTGAATTTTTGCATGTTCCACAAAAAGATAAAACAAGAAGACAAAGTGGCATGTTTAAAATAGGAAAGACTTTCCTTGCAAGCAATCTTATTATTAGCAAATTATTTACTCTTGCTTTCTTAAAAATAGATTAGTCAACTTTAGTTGACCAATTGTAATCAAGGCTATTAAATGCCTATTTGTAATTGCATGCTCTATTTTTATTCCTTTATCTATTACTAAATAAATGATAAAAA
Organism: Taxus chinensis; assembly: GCA_019776745.2. NCBI lineage: Eukaryota > Viridiplantae > Streptophyta > Pinopsida > Cupressales > Taxaceae > Taxus > Taxus chinensis. Next base: position 256,846,932 of record CM034147.1, on the reverse strand, counting down.
TAGGATGCATGGGCGAGTCCAAGCCTTAGGCTATTTTTAGGAAGAAGGTGATCTTTTCTCCATAGGGAAAATCATGAAAAAAGTTAAACATATCAATCATGGGGATCAAAATGTTGTTAAACAACAAGAAGGTTTAATCAAAATGTTCAAAAAACTTTTACAAAATTCCCTTGAAATTGGAAGCCATTAAATGCATTGTACAAATGTTTCCCTTGAACTTTAGGTTTATTGTCTCAAACTTTTAGGAGCTTTACAATTTTTCTCTAGATTTATGCATGATTTTTTAATCTGAATTATTCTTGGTCTGCATCTGATTTTATTCAGAATCCAATAGTAGATAGTAAGAATCCATCTACTTTGTGTTACATTAAATTTTTAAACTGGCATAAAGTGGGGGGAAAATGTAATCACAAAATATGAATTTAGTGAAAATTTATTATCTATCATTTTGACTATTAAAATCATGATTAATTAATGAATCTATTGAAAAAAAACAAATTAACCTTTAATTTTATGCATTTAATTATTTTCAAGGTTTAATTTGATCAATTTAATTAGATTTTGTTGAAGATTGACCAGTGATTTCAAACATCCGTCAAAGGATGATCCCAAGTTAACCATTGGAAAATTGGCAATGTCTCTATGTGGATAACTGCTATTTTTTCTCCATGTAAACACATTTTGAGGCTTACTATTCAAAAGTTGAAACATTTCCTGTGCCCCATTTTTCAGAAATCCTCTTATTTTTTTCTTTCCTTTTTGATTCAATGTTAAATGGGATATTAGCCAAGAACCATTTTAAATGGATAATTATGCTTGTATGAAGCCAATTTTACTGGATAGACATTAGAGGTTTATCAAGAAACCATTTAGATTTCATACTCATTTCTTGATTTCATGACATAAAGTTCTGATAGTAATCTAAGATCATGAATTGAAGCATGCGAATGACATCCTTAAAAGGGTAATGGTTAAATTTTTCCATATGGATGTATTCCAAAGTTTGTATTGTTAAAGCATTCAATATTAAATTTTACCTAGATTATTGCTGGTGCTTTGGTTAACTAATAAAAAGTTTGAGCAAATCAATCAACCTGGGACAATGCCAACTGGCAAATCAAGGATCATCCTGGTCCAAAATGTAGAAACAAATAAGTTTTAGTGTTTCTTCCTTGTTTGATAGCCATGGTCAAAGTTGATTGATGAATTATTTTGGCATTTTTTTGAAATTAGTGAATATTTTAGGTTTTTGTAGCTCCATCAGGGACTTATTCATAGAGTTTGAATAAAAGAGGATGCATTTTTAAAGCATAGGTTCTCAAAAAAATTTTTTTTAGTAAGGTTCATGATAGAAAAAGTCAATTGAACATGCCTGAAACTCTTTGCAAAAAAATCAAATTCCTTAGAAATTCCAAAATCATATCTTTGGGATGAATCCTTAAATTTTTGGAACTTACCCCAGATCTTCATCAGAAAACCCTTTTTTTTCATTTTGCAGACTTTATGAGTTGTATTCTTGACTTCAAATTTTGGAATGGATGAAAATTTTCCTAAGAATGCAAAAGTTTCTTCAATTTAATATATTTCAATCAAAGTTGGACTGAATGGGTGCTTGACTAGATTGAAGGTACTTTAGATATGCAGGGATTATGAATTTTGGTGCAATATTCTGAAATGTTAAAATGAAAAGTTTGAATCTGGTCCTGATCAATTGCCAAGGGATAAGATTATTTGAGGATCTGGGAGAATATGGCATTCTCCAATGACTTTTGAACTATTAAAGAATGCTCCTAATATTTTGACCAATTATGATACCCTTGGAAGGAATCTCTATAGAAGAAAGAGAAGGATATCAAAACCACTTAAGAAATTGAAAAATTCATGCCAAATACTAATTTTCATCAGACTGACCCTATCATGTCATAAAAACAATGGGCAGTCTGATTTTTCCATAAAACTGGATTGCACTACATTTAGACAATCGGATGTAGTTTGTTTTTGGATGTGTAAGATTGTCAGTGCCCTAGGTAAATAAGTTTGACCCTTCCATCACTTTGATAAATAATAAAAAATGGATAATAAGTAGATGTATCTTGTAAAATTTGATCCAGTATTTGTGACATGGAATAAAATTCTCCAATCCCCCCCCCATAAGGTGATTTCAATAGGGTCCTAGAGTTGCTAATGCCTTGATGATGTGGTTGTAGATTTAATGTCCAATAGATGGAAAATGCAATTGATCTCCATTCTGATGAGTCATAGATAGTTGTATATGATATGCCAATGGTCCCTTTTGTTTTACCTTTTATGGTCTCAATAAATCATTTAATGTTCAAAAATAAAAGATCTTAGTCAACAATTTCCCAATTAACCACAAAATGTTGACCAAGTTAAACCAGAAATGAAAACATGGCTGGATAAATGATTTCTAAAAAATTTCAAAAAGTGGAAATTGCAATTTAAGGCACTCCATGTGTGACTAGGGCAGAACCTGATGGGTGTTGCCCATTAGGATTAAGATAAGTGGGAACTTCATAAATGATGTTCAAAGTGGAATGTTTGTAATAAATTTTCAAGACAAAATATGAAAAAAAATAAATAAGATGCTAAAATTATGATTAAGGTTAATTTTTATTCTTTTCTACTAGATCATTCTAAAGCCAATTATGAGATGGGATAGAATAAATTCTAAATTGCATGATTTTTTGATTATCATCTTTCATGCCACACTTTAATTTATTTTCAAGTTGAAAAAAATATCAGTAACCATTTGCAAAGTAAGGAGAGATTTACATAATGCTATTATAGAATGATGAAGAAGGATGACGAAGGAATAGATTCCATAAAAGAATATCTTAGAATCAAAAAATCAAAGATGAAAAATTTAAATACCAAGTGATTGAGAGTGAAAAACTTTTTTTAAATCATGTGGTGTAGTAGCTAATCAATGTGTACCTACATGGTTAGTAAAGAATGTTTGCTATCATAGAATGTTGTTGTTATTGTCTCTTGTTGTTTCCACCATTTGACTGCTTGTTTCAAGACGAATTCCAAGAGCCTACAAGGAGAAAACACAGATTAAGTAGTCCAAATATGTATCTAAATGTAAGTGAAAAAAAGGGGTTGATATGTAAATTGAATTTTCCCTGAAGTATGCTAATAATAATGAAAATGTAAATGAAGTGAAAGGGATGAATACAATGTTGCACTTTTGATCCATAGTCGAGAATAAGTGTAGAAGGATATTCCTATATACGAGTTTTTAGAGAGATCTCAAGCCAACTAAAATGGCTTAATAAGTGTTAAATTGGAATGATTTGTCTAAAGCTCTTTTCTTTTGTTTGTTGTTCAAAATTGTGAGACTATTTGAGATATTTTGTACTATCATAGTTTCTTGGTGGATCCCGAAGACCCTTGTCAGAGAAGTGTAGTGAGGAAAAAAATCTGTACCAATCCATCCAAGCTCTAAGAGCTTTCCCAGAAATTCCAAGGACACCATGACCTGTAAAATCCATTGTGTATGGGGTTAGTAGATTGGTATGAACCCACTTGCTGAATATAACTAAACTAAATTGAATTTTTGTTAATGCAATGTGTTAGAAGAAACCCCCAAATGATGCCCCCCTCTTTGGGAGTGCATGCAACATCGCTGATAAGAGACATGTGGCCGCAAAAGAGGGCCAACCACATTACAATATAACACGAAAAAGTTTTTAATGGATTTTGTTGACATTAAAATTTTCCTCTAATTTCTATTTTATTAATGTATGTATTAGAATATAGATGTTGTTAAGTATAATTAGTAGTGGCGTCCAATAGAAGATAACGGCGCCGTCAGTACGGTGCCCAAAATAAAGTAGAGTACGGTACAACAGTCAAAGTACAATAGGAATGTTGTAAAAAGTAAATATTTGTCGTAAGTGGTCCGGTAATGTTAAAAATGTCAAAGTTGGGGTAAGTAGAGAAGTAGGGTCTACATGATTAGGAATTAGAAATATTATATTGTAATAAGGACAAGGAGTGATGTCATAAATATTTTGTGTATTTTATTTGTAAAAAGTCTAAAAAGTGGAACCCATGTGAGATGATAAGGTTTATCTTATCTTAGAAGATAAGCCTACATGTAAAGGCAAGAGTTTAGGCATGGAATGATTGGCCAGAAGAGATTTCCTATCCTATCTTAGAGATAGGGTGGATAAGCCTGAATTCCTATAAATAAAGAGGCCACCCCCCCCTCATTTAGCATATATAAGAAGTAGTGAGAAATATTGTATGAGTAAGTGTGTAAAGGAAGCCATCATTTTTGAAGGTGTGTTAAAAAGCCATTAAGAGGTGTAATTGTGAAGTTTCTCCCATAGTTATTGTTGGAAGGCAAGTGAAGTCAGTAACACTTGAAGTACCTCATGGGTGAGATTGTAACAATTTCATGTTGATATTATAATTTACACTTATATTTCAGATTTATCATCATTCCTTCTTATCATAGTCTATGGTATTCTTGTGTTATGTTTGTTGTTGTGTTTCCAGATTACCACCAAACTAAAAGTGTGCATTAGTAAATAATCATAGCACGAGGAGTTCCCGAAGAATTATCATAGTGCCGGATTGGTGATGACATTTTGGTTCCGTTGCCGGGACCATTCCTCGTTGGTGGATTTTCTGGAGAGATATTCCCACTTAGTCAAAAAACATTTGGAGGGTAACCTTGTTTTTACTGTGCATAGTAGTTACCATGGTAAAGTCACTTTTTACCATGAATAGTATTTTTACCACAGTAACTTCACTTTTTACCGTGAATAGTATTTTTACCACAGTAACTTCACTTTTTACCGTGAATAGTGTTTACCACAGTAAAGTTCATTTTTTTACCATGAAATAGTGTTTTTACCACAGTAAAGTCAGTTTTTACCGCAGTAAGTTTTACCAGTTTTACCGTGGTCATTCCTATTTTACTGTAGAAAGGTGTGTAAAGTCACTTTCTATTATAGTGATTCCAATTATTTGTGCACATAAAGTCTTGTTGATTGTACTTGTGGGTTGGTATTTCACTGTGGTTACTTTTGAAATGGGGAGGCTAGAGGGAGTTTTCCCTCCCTTCCTACCCTTGTTTTGTCACATCCATGTAAGAGATGTGGATTTGTGTGTTTATTAAAAGTTCAACTAGTTTTGTTTTGTTAACATTTAAGGGATTTTGGGAGAAGAGGGCAAAAAGATAATTTTACGCTTTCTCTTTTGTTTTGGCATCTTTGACCATGAGGAGGAAGAGGGGTGACACATGTCACCCCCTCATTTGTGAGGATGCTTACTTGCTCCTCTTCAAATTCTCATTCATGGGAAATGAGAGGGACTTTTTCTTTGGATTTTCTTGCTTGGATGCTTGGGGGATTTGGAGCTTGGGATTTGCTTGGAGCTAAGAGTGGAAAACTTGAAGTTAGGAAGCTTTTTGGAGAGCTTTCCTTGAGGTAGGCTCATAGATCTTATTGTTGTGTTGCTTTAATTAAGTTGATAGTTAGATTTGCTTAAAATTGTTACTGTTGATTGTAGCTTGTGGTGTGTTTGTGTGTTTTTACTCCCTCCATCATATGGCATGATGGAGTTTTGGAATGTGGGGGAAGAGAGAGGGAATTTTCCCTCTCAATCCTTAAGGCTTGATGGCCAACCCTTGTAGGACCTTATTGTTTTTTTTCCCCTCAATGGTTGAGGTGGGGAAGTTGATTCATTTGGCTTGAATCTCATTCCCCATCCTTGGTAAGGAAACTCCCTTTTTGGGGTTTGAAAATTCTTCCAAGGAGGACTTGGAGAAAGGGGGAGGAATAAGGAGGGCTTGTTTTGAATAAGGAGCAATAAGGAGGTTAACAAGATGTGTTATGTGCAAATAATATTGATGCTTTATTTTGGAGAACTTTCTCCTCTCTTCCCCATTTTTGGGGGATGAACATGGGTTCTCCTCCTTGTAGCTTTCTTTTGGAGTATTGTTTGTATGTGTCTTATTTTCTTTGCATATTTTGTATTATTGTTAGTGTATACTTCCCCTTGTGCAAGTTTTGGTAGCTATCCTCTTTCCCATGGGCTTAGGGGAGGCTAGCGTGCATCCCAACCTTGGGATAAGCATGTAATGATGCCTATGGTTGGGTGGCAAACAAGCTCCTTCTCCTTGTTGGATCACTTATAGGGATGAAGGATGTATCTCAATCTTGGAATCTCTTGTCATCTTGGAGCACTCTTTCTCCTTCACCTTGTTGGCATTCCTTTGTTTTTGTAACTCAACTATGGCTATTTGAAGGGTGATCAACCTTTTTGCAAAGTATCTTCTTGGTGGTGTGGAAACCTTTTGCAAGAAATAGTTTTCCTTTATTTGTAAATTAAAGGCCTTACTTCAATTTTGGGAATTAGTTGCTAAGTTGTTCCCTTTGTGTTATTGCATAGTTGCATGGAGATGTATTGAAAGTTATGTAAAAAACAATAAATGAAATATAGCTTGTGATTGTATGTAGTCTCCTTTTGAAATGAAAGAAAATATATAAATGTGGAATTATGCCTTCTTGTTGATATGTATACATTTCATGTTGTAAATCTCTCATGTTAAGAGTATGAATTATTCCTTATTGATACCTGAAAAGAAAGTTGTCCTTGTTAAACCATGGAAGAAACTAAGTCATTTGTAAAATGTACATATCCAGTTTTGGATTGCTATAGTTTTGGAAATCCTTCCTTTATTTCGTGCAAAGGAATATATTGCTGTTTTTATTATATTTACAAAAGACAAAATTTATATCTCTCTTGTTTTAGAAAATGGATTTTCTTGTGGTAACATTTTAATATATAGATTTATATTTTTTTTACAAAAGAGCTATGTTTATATATGTACTTGGAAGAATCCTTTTGAATATATGTATATATGTATTCAAAATATATAATATATAGGCTGTTTAAACACAGACATACATAGTATATATATATATATATATATAGATATAATATATATATATATATATATATATATTATATATATTTTAAACACAGACATATATATATATATATATATACACACACCCATATATATATATATATATATATATATATTCTGGTTCATTCAAATTTAACAGTTTATTTTTTTATCAACAATGCATATTATGTATATATAAAATGTTATCAAACAATAAAAAATAATAATTTAAATTTGTGGGGTGGTTCGGCCCCCCCGCCCTGCGCAGCCTGTAGCATAAGAATGGGGGTGGGGGCGCTGCCCCCACCGTCCCCCTATACTCCGCCTCCCCCCGACCCCCCCCAACGACCCTGCTCCCCGCATCAGCCGACTGTTCCCCGCCCTCCAAAACCGCCGCTGCCCCTCCTCCTCACGCCACCTACCGACGCCCCCGCGCCTGTCACGGCCCAGACCACGGCCCGGCCACCCCTGTCGACTGTTCCGCCACCTCATACAGCCTGCTCCGGCCGCGCCTTCCCTGACCTGCCGCCCGACCCTCCTCCACCTGCGGCCCTCATGCAATATACCACATACTATAAACAATAGTTATATAAGCTAACCTAATATATATATATATACTCTAAAACAAAGAATAATATAGTGAGGGTTTGCAAATAAAAAAATTAAATAAATAATAATAATAATAATAATAAATAACCAAATACACCCATGCATAACATAAATATAGGTATGATAAAATGAAACAAAATAAATGAGTATAAATATATACATATTTCATCTAGGGAAAATATAACAAGAATAAGAATGGAGAAAGTAAAATGAAAGAAAGAGATAATAAGAAAGAGAGGATATAGATATCTAGGGCAAACTTAGGTAAAAGGAAATCTAGGGTTGAGATTAGGCTTATTGTAGGGCCCACATGTTTTCCTTCACACCTTTAGCCATGGGAATATTGTTGAAGAGGATAGATGAATATTAAAGGGGGCGTGGATTTATTTACTATTGTTTATTCTTTCTTGTGGGGGCACTAGCAAAATTAAAATATAATTAAATAATTAATTTCGAGTTAGGGTTAGCAAACAAGTTAGATAAAAAAATAAAAATTAAATGGTATAAAATTAGTAGTTACTAGGAAAAGTTACAAAAAAATGTATTAGTATTTAAATTAAACACTTCAAAAAAAAATTTACCTTAAAATTTTAGCCTGTTTAGTACGTTTTTTTTTCGATGTCCCAGATGGGGCATTACAATAGATAGGCCAGGAAAGAAGCATGTCAATGCAGATGCACTCTCTCGAGCCTATGATGGTTTAGGATCATCTTGTGATGATGATGATTTCTCCGATGCAGCATTGTTATCCCTTGACACAATCCCTAGTGAATACATAGATATTTGGAATTATCTGAATGAATTCAAGTTTCTTGATGGTGCCAATGCAAAGACTAAGAGAAAGATTACTCAAACCAGTTGTCCATATTCTATTTTGCATGGAGTATTATTTCGAATAAGCCCTGATGGACAGTACAAGAGGGCAGTTGGACGTGATCAAGGGAAGAAACTGCTAGAAGAATTCCACAATGGTACATGTGGAGGGCACTTCTCTGGACAACTTACAACAAGAAGGATCTTAGATGCAGGTTATAACTGGCCCACTCTTTTTAAAGATTGTTATAATTATTGTAAGACATGTGATATTTGTCAAACACATGGTAACCGTAAGACTTCATCAGCTCCATTATGTCCTATTCTTCCCCTTGGTCCCTTTGAAAAGTGGGGAATAGACATTGTAGGTCCACTTCCAACTACATCACGCCAAAATAAGTATATTGTAGTTGCCACAGATTATTTAACCAAGTGGGTTGAAGCTAGGCCATTGAAGACAACTTCTATGGATGAAGTGGCAAGGTTCATATATGAACATATTGTCACCAGATTTGGTTGTCCATTAGAAATTGTAACAGATCAAGGAAGCCACTTCATTAATGAGGTGGTAGAAGCCCTAGTCAATAAATTTTCTATTAAGCACAGGAAGGCAACAACATACAAGCCAAACACAAATGGATAGGTGGAACGAACAAATTTTGTGTTGTGTCAAATTCTAGCAAAAGATGCAACCTTGCAGGTACATAAATGGGATAAGAGGATTCATGCAGCATTGTGGGCATATAGGGCAACATCAAAGTCAGCAACAGGATACTCCCCATTTCAATTGGCCTATGGCATTGATCCAGTTCTTCCTATTGAGTTTGATATTCCCACTGTGAGAGTTATGAAAAATGAAAGGATGGATGAAAATGATTCAGTAAAAGAAAGGTTGGTACATCTTCATTTGCTAGAAGAAATGAGGGAAATAGTAAAGGATACAAGCCATAAGAAGAAAATGAAGCAGAAGGAGTACTTTGATCAAAAGATCCGGTGGTCTCCATTTCAAGTGAATGACTTGGTTCTAGTATATGATTCCAGATACAAAAAAGAAGACAGAGAAAATTTCTTCCAAAATGGATGGGGCCCTACAAAATAGTAGCTGTGCATGAAAATGGTACGTACCCACTGGAGGAATTGGATGGCACTCCCATTACGAAATGGGTCAACCACGACAAGTTGAAGATTTTCCAAGCACCAGAATAGTCTACTCCGAGGACGGAGTAGAAGCTAGGAAGGGGGAAGATGTCGACACTAAAATTTTCCTCCATAATTTCTATTTCATTAATGTATGTATTAGGAATAGGATGTTGTTAAGTATAATTTGTAGTAGCGTCTGATAGAAGATAACGGCGCCGTCAGTACGGTGTCGCCAATAATGTGGAGTACGGTAACAGTCAAAGTACAATAGGGATGTTGTAAAAAGTAAATATTTGTCGTAAGTGGTCCGGTAATGTTAAAATGTCAAAGTTTGGGTAATTAGAGAAGTAGGGTCTACATGATTAGGAATTAGAAATATTATATTGGTAATAAAGAAAAGGAGTGAGGTCATAAATATTTTGTGTATTTTATTTGTAAAAAGTCTAAAAATGTGGAACCCATGTAAAATGATAAGGTTTATCTTATCTTAACAGATAAGCCTATATGTACAGATAAGAGTTAAGGTATGGAATATGATTCGTCAGAGTGGATTTCTTATCCTATCTTAGAGATAAGATGGATAAGCCTGGAAGTTCTATAAATAGAGAGGCTACCCCTCATTTAGCATAGAAAGAAGTAGTGAGAAATATTGTAGGAAGTGTGCGAAGGAAGCCATCAGTTAAAGGTGTGTTGAAGAAGCCATCAAGACGTGTAATTGTAAAGTTTCTCCCATAGTCTTGTTGAAGTATCTCATGGGTGAGATTGTAACAGTTTCATGTTAATATTATAATTTATTTCGATATTTCAGATTTGTCGTCATTCTGTCTTATCATAGTCAATGGTATTCTTGTGTTCGGTTGTTGTTTTGTTTCCAGATTACATCCACCAAACTAAAGGCTGTGCATTAGCAAATAATCATAGCACGAGGAGTTCCCTGTGAAGAATTATCATAGTGCCGGATTGGTGATGACAGACTCCCTACCACACAATGGAGATCCAGTACCGACCTCGTCACATAGATTGCTCACACATCCAGATGATGGGCAAGATGATTCTTCTTAGAGAGAAGAAGAGATGAGTGGAGACTTATTCGTTGAGCTAGGCACATTGGAAAACACATCTTCACATCAGCAGCAACACCACCAACGTCTAAAATGGGTCCAAAATACTATTGGGGATGCACACCTGAACTCACTTCCAAGCACTTCTACTGGATTCAGAACACGAAGTCAAGCCAGACATGATGTAAATTTTACACTCATGAGTTCAGTTGTTGATAGCACCGAACCTGACATTGTTCGTGAGGCATTAGACTAACGATAGTGTAAATAGGCTATGGATGCTGAATATGATTCCCTACTTTAGAATTGGACATGGGAACTTGTCGGTCTGCCTCTAGTTAAGATATTCATTGGCTACAAATGGATTTTCAAAACAAAATATCAGGTAGATGGTTCAATCGACAAACACAAAGTACGACTTGTTGCAAAGGGTTATGCTCAGCAAGAAGGAATTGATTACGACGAGACCTTTACACCCACAGCGAAGATGAAAACCATCAGAGTTGTCTGTGCATTGGCAGCACAAAATGGATGGAAACTTCAGTAGATGGATGTCAAGAGTGCTTTTCTAAACGGTGATCTCAAAGAAGAAGTATACATGGCCCAACCTGAAGGGTTTGTACACGAGCATCAACCACACAAGGAATGTCATCTGATAAAGTCACTTTATGGACTCAAACAAGCACCTTGGGCATGGTATATAAAAATTGATGATCACCTATTGCAGTATGGATTCACTCGTAGCCCCTCAGATACAAATTTGTATATCAAGAAGGTAGGAACAAAGATTGTTATTTTGATTTTGTACGTAGATGATCTTGTGATCATAGGAAGTTCTGAAAATCTTGTGGATGATGTAAAGAATGATCTGAAGAAATCCTTCGACATGACTGATTTGGGGCTACTTCACTACTATCTTGGCTTATAGATATGGCAGAAGAAGAATCATATCTTTGTCTCCCAGATTAAATATGCTAAGACACTCCTGGAGAAGTATGGAATGTTAGATTGTAAACCAATGTCCACACCTATGGAAAAAGGTTTGCAATTATCTAGATTCCAGGATTCACCGTAGGTAGATGGCACTCACTATAGGCAGCTTGGGGGGAGTCTCATTTACTTGACTTATACCAGGCCAAATCTTTGCTTTGCAGTGAGCTATCTCGCCAGATTTATGCAGGAGCCGAAGAAATGTCATTGGAATGAAGCAAAGCATGTGTTGAGATACATCTGAGGTACAAGTGACTTTGGTCTTGAGTATCAGAAGAACACTCAGTTCTTCTGACAGGGATATACAGACTCGGACTATGCAGGATCCATTGATGACAGGAAATCCACTTCAGGGTATGTTTTTCATCTCGGATCTAGACCTATCTCATGGATTAGCAAGAAGAAAAATGTTGTTACTCTCTCATCCACTGAGACTGAATACCGCACCACATGAGGAGCTGTGTACGAAGCAATTTGGTTACGTCACATTCTTGCAGATATAGGGATTCCTGAAGAGAAACCTCCCATCATTCACTGCGACAATCAAGGTGTGTTGAATCTTGTGAAGAATCCTATTTTTCATGAACGAACAAAGCATATTAAGGTCGAATGTTAGTACATTTGTGAACAGGTCTCGAACCACCAAATTCAGCTCCAGTACTGCCCTACTGATTTTCAGGTTGCAGATATTCTCACCAAACCTCTCGGCAAAGTGAAGTTTGATTTTTTTAGGGGGTACATTTGTAAGAGCAATGTATTAAGGGGGGAATGTTAGTATTAGTTTATTTTATAATACATTGTTGTTATATATTTGTTGGTGGACAGTTATAAATGTCACCTTCCTCTCCTTCTTCCGCAGCCTTTATATTTGGCTCTACTCTTTTGTTTGGGATATTGAATACATTGAATAAATCCTTCTGTCTTCTGCTATCAAGAACATCAAACATGGACATAAAAGGATGGGTGCATGTGATTGTCTCTCAACACCAACAAAAAACATGATATAAATATATTTTGGGAATAATGAGATGAAACAATAAAATAATGGGGTCACCAATTTATCTCCTAAGACCTGCACAAAAACTAAAAAAACACTGAATAATAATTTTTTCCTTGATCTCTATGTTATCACCAATTTACCAATTTATCTACATGCAACCTCCAACATCATTTCCTCCACTCTCCCCTCTAACCGATTTTGGTCTTCTATTTTTACAATACTTTCATGTATTCCATCATCTCTCCAACCCACAAGCCTCAATTCCATCCTCCAACCTTACATTTCTCTTCTTCCAACCTCTAACATAGTACCCTCCATTCCAACACCCAACCCATTCCCCTCTTCTAATTTTTCTCCATTCCCTCCTAAATCTCTTTCCCCTCTTCTAAACTTCCATTTCCCCCTCTAATTTTTCCATTCCCTCCTTGTACCGATGTCTTTCCTCTAACATCTCCATTACCCTATTCTCACTAACCCTCAATTATTCTCCATTCCCTCTTCCATCCATTCCACTCCTATAAACATTTTTGTATTTCCTCCAACCCTACACTTCTCATCTTCCAACCTCTACATATTTACACTTCAATCCAATCTCCAACCCATTCCCCTATGTTATTTTCCTAACCTTTTATTACCCTCCATTCCCTCATACATTTGTTTCCAATCATTTAAACCTCCTTTTCCCTCTTCTATTTCTTCCACTACCTCCTCCAACCAATGTCTCCAACGTTTCTATTCCCCTAATCCCACCAACCATCAATTTTTCTCCATTCCATGCCTCTAACCATTTTTTTTATTTTCTCCAACCACCTCCAACCTCCACAGTTTCTTTTTCCTACACCACTCATTTTCGTTATTTCCTCCTATAATCTCCTTCCCACTTTCCTCCAATCCATTCCCCTCTATTATTTGTCTAACCTTTCATTACCCTCCATTCCCTCATACATATGTTTCCAATCTTTTAAACCTCCTTTTCCCTCTTCCAATTATTCCATTCCCTTCACTAATCCTCCATTCCCTCCTCCAACCGATGTCTCCAACGTTTCTATTCCCCTATTCCCACCAACCATCAATTTTTCTCCATTCCACGCCTCTAACCATTTTTTGTATTTCCTCCAACCACCTCCAACGTCCATAAGTTCCTTTTTCCTCCACCACTCATTTTCTTTATTTCCTCCTATAATATCCTTCCCATTTCCCTTCAACCACAATTCCCTCATCCAAATCTCATTTCCCCTCCAATCACTATTCAATCATTCCCTCCTCTAAATCTCCATTTCCCTCCAAACCACCATTCCCTTATCAAATCTTATTTCCCTACCAACCACCATTCCCTCATTCCCTTCTCTAGCTCTCCATTTCCCTCCAAACCTTTATTCTTCTCTTCTATCATCCATTCTTCATATTTCCTCAATCCTTGTTATATTCTCGTTTACATTTTTATCCAATAGCATTCCCTTATATAAACCTTTATTTTCCTCCAATCTTCCTCTTAACCCTCCATTCTTCATATTTCCTACAACTATGTTTCCCTTATTCAAAGCTCATTTCCCTTCCAACCACCATCTCTGAATTCCCTCCGCTAACTCTCCATTCTTCTCCTTTCATCCATTCACTCCTCCACCCATCCATTTCCTTATTTCCTCCGACCCTCCTCCAACTATCCATTCTTCCTTTTCCCTCAACCCTCCATTTTATTTTCCTCTAACCCTCTATTTAACAACAATTTGATCTTCTAACACTCATTTTCCCTCCAATTCTACTCTCCTAGTATCCATTCCCTATTCGTTTAAGACCAAGTAATTTAATTATTTCTATCCTAAGATAAACATTATTTTTATAAAAAATGAATAAATTACTATTTATCATCATTAATAAGAGTATATTAGAAATGAATATAACCTCGTAAAAATTATGAATAATAAATGAATGAAGGCCATCCTTCATCACATAGGAGTTTATTATTATCATACTATCATGTAATTGAATATGAATAAATTATTATTTTTATTACTATTAAAAATTTACTAAAAATAAATACAAGCATTAAAAATTGGAAGTTACAATAAATAAATATAAACACAAAAAAACACAAACACACCCCTTAAAGATGTCCATGGCCATCTTTCAAAGGTTTGGAGGGCGTTTTTGATCCCCACAAAATATAATAATTTATTAATTGAATAAAAAAAGTAACAATTTGATACTAAGAGGACATAATAATGGGCCTACAAATTTGCATTCAAACTCTCTATGACTTAAAGAACATCAAAATCAACCACCACTAAGAACATCAAACATGGACGTAAAAAGATGGGTGCATGTGATTGTCTCTCAACACCAGCATGAAACCCAAAAAAAAACACAAGAAGAAACACGAGATAAATATATTTTGGGAATAATGAGATGAAACAATAAAAGCATGGGGTCACCAATTTGTCTCCTAAGACCTGCACAAAAACAAAAAAACACATAGAATAATAATTTTTTCCTTGATCTCTACGTTATCACCAATGATAGTAGAGGTGAGTGATTCGATGGCAGTGCTAACATTGATTGCAACTCTACCTTGCCAATACCACACTCACAGATAATGTCAACATTTAATGTCGTCGTGGAAAGTACAAATTATAAAAAAATCATTATATGTAAGCTATAATATCTGTGAATCAACTAAATAGAAGCCTAACAACATTGGCTCTATCAATAAACAAAGAATGAAACATTCTTTTCGATCATTTCGAGTTAGATAATTTAAGAATTGCTACAGAATGATATCACAGTTTCAGTTTTCCAGTGGCACTTTCTCTTGTGTTTGTAAAATCCAAACCACATGACTTAATTATATAAAAGTTTTGATGGGAGATATGTAAGCGTTCCAAACAACTGGATATTTCCTAAGCAAATGAACTTAGTGCTATAGATGTTGTACATATTGAAAGCCTACCAGATATTTCTTCACTAATCTCAAAAAATACCATATTGAAAGCCTAGAATTAATGGCTTGTGTAGATTTAGTTATAGTTGTGAAGGCAAATTACCCAATTATCTAGGTTAGCTGCGATGGGTGAGGGAAGAGACAGAGAAATTAATTCTTCTCCTTGCATGCCTAGGAAATCATTTAACTAATTGAAAAGCAGGGGAAAGAGGTTGTTCGTTGTGTGAGATCTAATAACTTTGATTGGGTTATGCTCCTTTCGGGTAATAATTCATATCATTGTTCCAGTCCCATATTGGTCAACAAAACACCAACCAACTCCTTATTTGAAGGAGTGGAATACTATATTTCTATCTGTTCAAATCTTATGTTTATGCAGCAACAACGATCATGGCTACTTTTCTTAGCTCAAGATAAATCGAGGGTATATTAAAGCTTTTATATAGAGACATATAAAAGAATATCTCTTAAATCCTTCTACCAGAAGAGCCATAATATTTCTGTCATTTTCCTAAATAGAATCTACTCAATTTTAGATTAGGCCTGGGTATTGATATGGCAAAAATCCCATTTGCATATAGTAATATTTATGTTTCCAATCCACTGTTAATGAAATCTTTCAAACTTCCTCCCAGAGATCCGGATCCAGATTTGTCTAGATCTGAAAGGCATTGTGGGGGGGTGCTCATAGAAATATAAAATTCTAAGCATAAGACATGGATTTTGGTAATCCCAAACCCTTAGATGGTTATGATATGGTTTTCTGCAAGGGTTCGTTGAACTTCATAACTACTAATTTCCAGATGTGCAGAGCACGGTAATCAATTTCTACGACTTTCTGAATTGTGGGTATTGTGATTTTGTGGAGTTTGTTGTAAAAAATGATATGCTAAAAATCTAACATAGAAAACCTAAAATATTATGCGAAGAACACAATATTTTAAGCGTTGTGGGATCAATATCCCTCCCATTGAATCTGAATATTTTCCCTAGACGGCCTCAACAGGAACCGGTGAAATTAAATACACTTCAATTTATTCATAACATCCATTATTCTCAGGTCCTAAGATCACCTGCACTGATAAAAAATTCTAGAATTTAATTCCTATTTCAAATTATTCTAGAAAACAGAATCCTAATTAATTTGAGTAGGGTAAATGATAGTAGATACAGAGGAGGATCCCCTTTGTCTGTCAATACTTTCAGAGGTGGATGACATTGCACTTCCCATTGCGTATTATCGGAAAACCTATTAAACCCAAAAATAAAACTTAAAAACATGTTAGAAACAGTTGAACCAAAAAAAAATGTACAACCATTGTCAAAATCAGTAAATCTCACTTATTGCAAAACTACTTATAACACGAGCCAAGTGTGACAATTAGGAACTGCACATCACAGAAGAAGAGAAATATTTGTTAGGTTGGAAACTTCCTAAGCTTCCTTATAATGAAGTTTATCAGAAATCCAAAGCATTTCATTTAATTGCTAGCAATTCTATTAGATCTAGAGAGTCCTGTATCCAAGTCAAAATTTCTGCAAAATCCGAGTATGATATCCCTTTGATATCTCCTAGTGATTTACAGTATTTGAAAAAAAAGTTTGTCTATAAATTTGTTCATATTGGTTGTGTCTAGATAGGCATAACTCCCTTGTTTAGGCAAGGATTAAATGCATCAGTCTTATGTTGTTTGTTAGATACCCGACATGAAAGCTTTAAAGATTTTCTGTTAGCTTCCCTTTAGACCAGCATCAGTAATGGACCCATACATTTTAATGTATTTCCAAATTATCCTGTGTCCATACAAACAGACAATCTGTTAGATCAAGTTTTAAAGCTCCATCTGCAAACCACGGGTCTCAACATGAAGCCAGGGTCATCCCCTTTAGCTATTTTTTATCAGATCATTTTCCGATTAAAAAATACAACACATCCTGCTATTAAACATGGTCCTTCTAAGGGAAGCAGTGTTGTAATCCATACCAGTTTAACTGCTCAAAAAATTGAACTAGAAGTTGTTACCTAAGACAAGATCAGAGTACCTCGAGAATGGACTATTTTCCCAAAGTGTGTCTCTAACACTAATTCTTCAGTTCAGTCTGCCTCCAAGGTTATTGAAGCAAAAGGAAAAGCTACTATATCCTTCAGGAAATCTAGCTATGTCAAGCCTCGCTTATCTACCTCTTCCTCTACTTAGTCTTTCTTGTCTGATAAAGAGAAGAGTCCTGAAGAAGATATTCCTCAGTGTAGCCATCCCTCTTTAGTTCATGATCCTAATACTGAATATAACTGGTGTGAACACTGCCAAGTATTAGTCCAGCAAAAATATATTCCAAAAAATTACCCACACATAAACACAAATAGTTGTTCCCAGTCCACTTATTATCAGACTTTAAATCAGGCAAAGTCTTTACTCAGAAGAGCAAAAATCTCTATGGATTCTAAGGAGGCTACCGCCTTACAAAATGATAGTACAGACTTCCCTCATGCTAAAGATTTTGAAGTCTATATTGATGATCGACAGCAACATTGACAATATTGGTATCAACGTCAGTTAGATTCTAAAATAGAAGAGTCTTAGTCTGTCCGCATGCTAAATTGGAACAACAAGGCCACCAAGGTCATCAATGACCATCTCCTCTCTCACAATGAAAAGCTCAAGCGTATGCAAGATACCTTGAAAGTGATTGAGCTCCATCAATGGGGTGATATTCACTCTGCTGTTCTCTTGTTAAATAAAAAGGTAGATAGCATGTCTTCAACTATCTAGCAAATGCCTACCACTTTGCAAAAAGTTTCGGATCAAGTCAATAATAGTCTTCAGTCACATATCCAACAATCCATACATGCTACCTCTGAAGGAACATAAAAGAAGGTCATTGATAGTATTCAGAATGTCAATGATAA
Source organism: Taxus chinensis (assembly GCA_019776745.2). Classification (NCBI taxonomy): domain Eukaryota; kingdom Viridiplantae; phylum Streptophyta; class Pinopsida; order Cupressales; family Taxaceae; genus Taxus; species Taxus chinensis. Next base: position 256,828,527 of record CM034147.1, on the reverse strand, counting down.
GGTAAATAATCTTTGTTTTTCAGTCTTTGAGCTTTAACAGAATTTTCCTGCTCTCACAAGTGCTGTCAATAAATTAGAAAGCTCACAGTTTGATAAAAGCAATATTTCTTTGAGCTCTCAAAGTTCTAATCCTGATTGGTCAAAAGCAATTATTTGGGCTCAAGTTGCTGCAATGAAGTCTCCTCTTAGTAAGGAGAAGAAGATTGGTATGGCATGGCTCACAACTGAAGAAGCCGAAAGTGTCATGGATGAAGATATGCATGATAGCTCTGCACCACCCCTTCATTCTACAATGTGTACCCAGAATTTCCGGCCCAATTACTACAAGATTGAATGTAAATCTCCTAAAGAAATTAAGGACATGTTACATGGTATGATAGGCTGGGCCAATACCCAAGTACTATAATTCAATAAACATGATAAAGATGTTGCAAGCATTATTACTACTGGATTTGTAGGCATTCTCAAAGAATGGTGGGATGTCATCCCTGAGCGATAGAAAGACACCATTATTAATGGTGAAGGACAAGGTAATGATCGTACTGGTGGAGGAACTGCCAGTCTGACTGGTGCAATCATTGTTGAATTCATTGGCACCATTAGTGATGAGAAATAACTCAACATCACTGAATTCCTGAGAGCACAAATATGTGACATGAAAAAGGTACCTAAATATCAGTGCTACATGCAGAAGCTATTCTATAATACAGGTATGCCTTTTGATGCCACTATGAAGCTCAGATATGTGGAATTTTATCCACAATATTTTGCTGATGAATATAAAAAATCTATGCATGGGCTTTCAGAAACAGATATAGGTTTTGGTCGCATCAATCAAATTATCAATGAGACTAATAAGCGCCTTTGTCTTGAAAAGAAACATAAAAAGGAAGCTCTGAAAGCTGAAAAAGCTTTAGGGGTTAAGTTTTGTAATCTCCAAGTCCAAAATCAGTTTGGATGTTCTCCGCAAAAATACCCCAAGCACAAAAGGTTCAAGAAAAACTTCAAAGGTAAAAAGAAGTGTCTTGATTGTATGTCTCGATCATCTGCCAAGCCTAGAAGAAAGTTTTTCAGAAGAAAGAAATATTTCCCCAAGAACAAATCTATTGAATGTTTCATTTGTAAGGGAAATCATTATCGTAAAAATTGTCCACAGAAGGGACAGCAGGCTAAAGCTAAGGCCAAAGTCAATTTTTTTCATGAGCATCATCTTGATGAAGATGATTATGTCCTTATATCTGATGATGAAAGTTATATATCAGATATTGAATATTCAGAACTCATAGTTGCAGTTAACCAGATTTCTGAGTCATCTTCTGAAGCCAGCTATTCATATTCCGATACTGGTTATGATTCTTTGCCATCATTTCACTGCAACATGATTTGGAGCTCCTATGAACACCGGTTCATTCCTCTCAGCTCCATTATTCTAAAACAAAAGTTGGATCATGTGAAGCACGACCTTGTCGAATGTCCTCATCATATGGTTCATCGACATTATTCTCTACAATATCAGCTACATGATCTTCAGATAAAGCTTAAAGCTGAGATCCAATAGGAGAATGCCGCAGATTTGTGCCTTGCTCAGCGTGCTCCATCCACACTCCAAAATGATCGATATCATTTTTCTCTTCCCCCGGGTAGGGGCCGAGGACGAGATCATCCTTCTTCCAGTCGTGGTCGTGGATCTTACAGCCACCAGCTAGTGGGACATAGCTCCCGACATTTTCCATTCCTGTTCCCAGAAGAAGATGAATAGAAAATCCCAACATCTCCAACTTCAGCTCCTAGTCCTGGAAGAACAGAAAGAAAAATCTGGTGACAATAATGACTTTCTCTTCTTGAACAAGCAATTCAGAAAGCTATAGAAGAATTCCAAACATTGCTCCTAGAAGAATAATTAGCTCCTAGCTTAGATATTGATGAAGAAGCAATTGATAGGCTGATCATGGAAAAAGCCTATGATCAATATGAAGTAGAGCGAGAAGCAGAGGTAAGTATTGTTAAAACCTCTTGCAATCCTTTTTGCAGAATTCAGCCCTACATTCCCAACATCAAACCATATTCTCTAGATGCTATGATAGATACTGGCGCCGAAATTAGTTTGTTGAAAGCCAATGCTATTCCTAGAGATTGTTAGGACACAACCAATTCAAATCAGTTTTGATTCTAAGAAAGTGTTCTTTCCCTGTTCTGCCTTCATACCCGTCAAGCTAGGACAAATGTAGACTACCTTCAAGGTACACCAATTTGATCTTTTGCATTATGACAAGCTTCTTGGTTTAGATAATCTCAATAATTGCACACCTTATACTATTAGTCAAGATGATATCCGTTTTCCACAAGGATCAATACCAAGGCTTCAGACTTACCAGTCTATTGTACCTTCTGCACCAAAGTCCCATAAGACTTCCAATCTTTACTGGCTCCATAAGTTTATTTCTCTTAATACCTCTTCCATTGATGCAATCATCAATAAAATAAAGACTGACTGCACATCCGATAATCCACATGCTTTTATCCACCGGAAAAAGCATTTTTGTCAGTTAGACTTCCAAACTACTGCTTCTCCAAAATTTAAATCTCATCACATAGGGATGCCTCCCTCAGAAAAAGCTGAATGCCAGGCAGAAATAAACAATCTGCTCAAAGGAGGATTTATCCAGCCTCCAAGTCCCCTTGGACTTGCCCTGCTTTTTATGTGAATAAACGAAGTGAGATAGTTCGTGGCAAGAAGAGATTAAAGGTCAATTATAAGCCACTCAATAAATACATACTGCCCATCCAACATCCCATTCTAAGCAGAGATGATTTGTTAGCACATATCAGTGGTAGTAAGATTTACAGTAAGTTTGATCTTAAATCTGGTATTTGGCAAATCTTCCTGAACAAAGAGGATACTTACAAAACAACCTTCAGTATTCCAGGTGGTCAGTATGAATGGAAGGTTTTACCTTTTGGTCTTAAAACTGCACCCTCTATTTTCCAAAAGAAAATAGATCAGATCTTTGGTCACCTTGATAAATTTCTAATTGTTTATATTGATGATATTTTGATCTTTTCTGAAAATACAAAGGATTATATAGAGCATCTTGAGATATTTTATCAACTTGTTTATGCCAATGGACTTTGTCGCAACCCTACAAAGATGGAGACATTCAAAGATCCTATCCAGTTCCTAGGTATCACTCTTAAGGATGGAACTATTATGATGCAAGATCATATAGTCTCCAAAATCACTGATAAAACACAACTCCAGAGATTTCTAGGTTGTGTAAATTACATTGCAGGATTTTATAAAAATGTTGCTACCGACAGACTACTTCTCAATAAGAGGCTTCGCTCTAATGCCCCAGCTTGGAATTTAGATATGACCAAAGCTGTTTGAAGAATCAAGTAGAGTTGTCAAACTCTTCCTCCTATGTCCCTTCCAGGGACTGGTCTTAAAAATGTTGAGACAGATGCCTCTGACGAGCACTGGGGAGCAATACTCAAAGAAAGGATGGAGGATAATGGTAAGAAAATTTGTAGATATGTTTTAGGTTCTTTCAAAGGGACAAACCTTAAATATCACTCCAGCGATAAAGAAATACTTGCTGTAAAGAAAGCTATCCAAGCTTTCTTTTTTTTCTACAACAAGAGAAATTTCTTCTCTGAACTGACTTGCAACATTTTAAAGGAAGGTTTTACAAAGGTGACTTGACCAACAAGACTACCTATGGTCGTCTCCAGATATGGGCACAATGGTTTGATGGATATGAGTTTGACGTCGAACATATCTTTGGAAAGAAAAATGCTCTCGCTGATTTTGCCAGTAGAGAACTAATTATTTCCAAACATGTGACTATCACTCAGGTATTTCATGAATATTTTGAATCCATATGGAATGTTTCAACTTGTCAAAATTATCTGAAATCTCTAGAAAGAAATGATAACCAGATGTCATGTGAATCACAACATCTGCTCCTTTCCAAGGGAATTATCTCGGTATCCCCTTATCAGACATCTGAAGTAGCCTGCAGATACGTTGATCCCGAAATTCCTACTACATAATTTTACTCCAGACATTAACCCATGGTGTTTTGTACTCTACAATGGCAATGGAGACACTTCAAATATGTTGAACCACCATATGATTATATTCCAATAGAAGCACGATGTCTGAGGAAGTTGGTACCCAGACCAAATACCTTATGGAGGTTTGAATTTTTCAGACTATTGCCTGAAGGTCATCCTTTGGAAAATGATGCGTGGAATCATCCTAGTATTCCTGGTGATAGGCAGTATATTGCTAACCATTTCAAATATTTCTTGTCTAAATTTCTGCCTACCAAGATTTCTGACAGTTTGTTAATTAATATCAGCAGTGACACCACTAGAAATATTTTGATAAATTGTAAAATCCCTTGGTATGTTAAAATATGCTATTATGTCAGGACTAATCCTATGCAGGGACATCATACCAACCCAAACGGACAACTTTGGTGAAATATCTTCATCCATCATACAATGAATGTACCTCCTCCTGCACCAAGCCATTTTCTCTGGATTCCTGAGCAGTACCTATTTCTAACAAGAAAGCATCTTCAAAGAGATAACGATGGATCTAGATCCTTATCTAGACTATGGTACGAAAGGAATACTCGTGACATCCACTTTGCAAAATGACAAGAATGGAACGAATCTTCCAGTTCATCTGATGATGACGCCGGACCCAATGTCCACTACAGTCCGTAAAGCTATGATGACAGGCTTATTGTCATCCTTGCAAAAAGAGTGATATGACTCTACTTTATGTAAAGTATAGTGGATCTCCCCACTTTCCAAAGTGTTATGATGAGTGGCATGTGCTCATCCGTCTTAGTGGGAATATTTTGGTAACTTCGGTTACCGGTTCTCGGTCTTTAGGTTATCCCTTAATCCAGTGAAAAGCCTCTCTCTTTTCCTATATAAGGAAATGTAGAGACTCATTCACTACATCGGGTTTTTGGATAGAGTTTTTGCTTAGAGAGTCTTAGAAAGTTTTAAAAAACTTTGTAGTTTGCTGTTTCTAAAGCATCTCATGTTTGTTGCTAGTCATATGCAAGAATATTGTAATGGAGTTTTGCTCTTACATAAATATAATCACAGTCTTTTGTTGAATTAGAGATCATGTTTTCCCGCAATTGGAAGTACTTGGCATTAATTTGTAATGAATGCTAGGTACGAAATATACCTACAAGCTGCAATAACTATAAGCACCGACATTCCATCCTTCCATCTCATACTTTGATGAGCGTGCAACTTGCATTTTTAATTATTTTAAGTTTTTTCTTGAAATCTGAACCTCTTCCCGGCATGGGTTAAATTTGACGGCCGTTTAGACATTTTTTGTGATTTTAGATGTAAAATACTTGTAAATATCTTATCTAACCGTCACACGTGACTTGCATATTTAAAATGTGACTGTCAATTTCTATATATATTTGTATATGAATTATAAAAATATATAAAAACATATATTGAAAAAGATATAATAAATATAAAACAATTAATAAAAATAACCTCGTTTTGTGTTTTTGAAAGGTAATATTCAAAAATTACTGTCACCCAAATTTTTTTTTATAGGCATAGGTGGCCGTCAAATTTAACCCCTGCTGCCCGATTATAATTCATCACTTTTTTACTCTCCGCTTAAAAAACCCACACATGAGGAGAAATGAATAATTTGGGGTTTGCGCACATGTATTGGTGGAAGTGGTTGTAGGAGTTGGTGAATGTCTAATGCGGGTGTATAAGTTGTAAGACAAGAAAAAGATTGGTATGCTATTTATACAAAGGCACAAATATTTGCAACATTTATTACAGGGAATATTGTTTCACCATACACATTGATGGTGTAGGTGTAAAGGCATGGCCGTGAGAGGGGAGGACAATCACGGAAGTGGAAAGATCCATTCAGGATCTACCAACAAGATGTATAATGGAAATTTACACGTTGATGACTCTAAATATGTACCATATAGTCGGTTAAGGTTGAAGATTTAAATTTCACAAAGTTTAAATGTCATTAATCACAATTCCCTTCCATAAAAAATTCATTACTAAAATGAGATTATAAACAAATATTAGCCTCTACAAAAATTGGCTAGTGTTTTTCCTTACGTGGGTTATTGTAAAAATGTAAAATGCCAATATAATTAATAGATAAATAAAATCGCTATTAAACATTATTAATTCCTATCATATATTTCCCTACCTTATTGCTAATTCATCATTCTACAATTCCCATCTTAATCCTATAATGATTAATCACAAGATTAATTATTACTAACCCCTTTCCTAATTTCCCACTAACCTCATTTAACATTTATAGGAATTTAAAATTCCTATCTACCTTCCTGTTATCTCTCGAGAGTGCACCCTATACAAAGATGACTGCATGGGTTCTAAGCTTGATCTGGGTTTCTCTCTTTCATAGATACAATGGAAACACCTCAGGTCTATGGGTATACCTATTGTTGAGGTGAGTCTCTGGTATCAAGGCCTGTTCCTTCTTGATGTATCCTAAACTATTTTTTTGGGGTTTTGAGGGTAAAAGATGACTATAAATAAACTAAAAACTGAGGTGATACACCAAACTTTTTGAGGGCTTTGACTGAGTACATGCACTAATATTTGAGAATGGATTTTTGAGTGCACAAACCAATAGTTTTCAGCAGAATATTAAGGCAAAACACTTGATGTATTGAGGGAATTGTTATCTCTCGAAAGTGCACCCTACAGAGAGATGGTTGCAAGTTTTCTAAGCTTACAAAATTTTATCTCTCTTTTGCAGATACAATGGAAACATCTTAGGTTTGTGGGTATACCTATTTTGAGGTGAGTCTTTGGTATCAAGGCCGGTTCCTTGTTGATGTATCCTAAACTACTTCAAGGGTTAAGGGTAAAAGATGACTGGAAAATATTAAAACTGAGGTGATACACTAAATTAATATGAGGTCTTTGACTGAGTATATGCACAACTGATTTGGGAAGGATTTTTGATGCATGAACCAATAGTTTTTCTACAGAATATCTAAGGGTAAAACACTTGATTATATTGAGGGAGAATCACAAGAGTACTAATAAGTTAACATGCACATTAAAATTAAGCAGAAAGGACTGAATTTGCAGCAGGGTAAGGTAATTTGTCAGGAAATTGCTTAACAAGACTAATGAAAGATACACAAGACTGTAAAATAACTTGGAAAAGTAGAAAATAATTCACACTCAGAGGGAAAACCTGATAAAATTTGCTTCAGTACTCATATATCCAAAAGTACTCCAGAAGTTCTTCCCTATGCTTTGCAAAGGCACATAATATATAACAAAAAAAAGTTCACCTTCTTCCTAAAAATAGCCTAAGGCTTGTACTCGCCCATGCATCATATTTTTATCCTTTATTTAATAATAGATAAATGAATAAAAATAGAACATGTAATTACAAATAGGAATTCAATAGCCTTGATTACAATTGGTCAGCTGAAGTTGACTGATTTATTTTTAAGAAAGTAAAAGTAAATAATTTGCTAAAAGTAAGGTTACTTGCAAGGCAAGTCTTTCCTATTTTAAACATGCCACTTTGTCTTCTTGTTTTATCTTCTTGTGGAACATGCAAAAATTCAATTGCTTGTTTGTGAGAAAAATAGTTAAAACACTTGCAAAATTCACAAAATAATCCAGCTACTGTGCGGACCACTTCTGATTCGTACACTTGTCTTCAACTGAGTTTTGGCCATTCTTGTGGACTTAGCATAATACTATGGTTTTAAAATAATACAAGGGCACTTTGTGTTAGGTTGTGGAGCATGTTTTCATGTGTGAAAGTGTTGAAGATTGTACATTAAGAGTATTGTACACTTTCCACGTTGTAAATTGTTTGGGCCTTAAAACGTGCCCGATATATCGGGAAACATGATTTTCTCATATGGGCGGGTTTTTTGACCTATAGGTTTATGGGACAGTTTTGGCCCATAGTTTTAATACCCACGGTTTTGTAAAACTGCTTAAGTATTTGTCTATTTATATGGTTTTGTTCATATGGTAGATATATATGAAAACATTGCAGATGTGCTTTGAATTCGGGTGTGAATTCTGTAGAGTTTGTTGAGCATAACTCCAAACAAACCTGGGTATTGTATTGAGAGAGCGGTGGCTTGTAATAAAATCTGAGCAAGTGATTCTTGATGGACATAGCCCAAATTGGGTGAACCACATTAAATACTATCTCTTTCTGTTTTGCTATTTTATTCTACACTTTTATTTGAGATCTGTAAGATTTTCTGCATATTAGTTTCTACTGTTGTGATTCTGTGAGGGATTATTCCACATATTTTATCCTTTATTTCCTAATAATTGGTATTAGAGCCTGGTTTGTTTTGTTGAAGTGTTGAATTGTAGGGAAAGTTTTATCTTGAGTGGGAGCTATGGCAGATGATGGAAGATCTAGGGTTGATAAATTCAACGGGTAGAATTTTAGTCTTTGGAAGATGCAGATGGAATATTACCTTTATCAGAAGGATCTTTATACTCCGCTGTCTGAAAAGGTGAACAAACCCTTAAGCATGATAGATGCGGAATGAGATTTGTTGGATATGAAGGCACTTGGGACAATCCGGCTGTGTCTTGCATCTTTGGTAATATTTAATGTTTCAAAGGAAAAGACTACAAAAGAACTGATGGATGCATTAGGGAAGTTGTATGAAAAAACCCTTTGCCTCTAATAAGATATTTTTAATGAAAAATTTGTTTAATATTAATATGTCTGAGAACAACTCAGTACCAGATCATCTAAATGATTGTAATATGGTTATAAATATGCTAGCTTTTGTTACAATAGAATTTGATGAAGAAGTTAGGACTTTATTAGTTCTGTGCTCTTTACCTGAGAGTTGGAATAGCTTGGTAATGGTGGTAAGCAACTCGGTTCCTGCTAATTCAAAGTTGAAGTTTGAGGATGTTGTAGGGGTGATTCTAAGCGAGGAAATGCGAAGAAAAAACTTTAGTGAATCTTCTGCTTCAGAGAATGCTTTGACAGTGGAAACTAGAGGGAGACAGAAGAATAGAGGAAACCATATAAAATCAAAGGATCGAGCAAGGTAAAAATCCAAAAGCAAGATAGTATGCTGGCATTGTGGAAAGTCTGGGCATTTAAAGAAGGACTGTTAGGAGCTTTGAGACAAGAAGAAACAACATAAAGAAAACAAGGAGGCAAATGTGGCAACGGGTAATGTATGTCAGGATGCTTTGATTCTTTCTTTGCACAATATTACTGAATCTTGGGTTTTAGATTCGGGGGATTCTTTCCATGCTTCTCCACATAGGCATTATTTTTTTGATTATGTTCAAGGAGATTTTGGGCATGTTTTTCTTGGTGATGATGAGCCTTGCAACATAGTTGGAAAATGTTCTGTTCAGGTTAAGATGCAGAATGGAAATATTTGGCTATTAAAGGATGTCAAACATGTGCCTACATTAAGACAAAATTTGATATCAATAGGGCAGTTAGGAAGTGATGGTTATACTGTGATATTTACAACAAACCCTTAGAAGGTTACCAAGGGTGCTCGTGTGGTGGCAAGAGGTAAGAAGGTTGGAACCTTGTATTTAACCACTTATAGCACTTATTTTTGTAATCTTGTGGCTTCAGAAATAGATATAACATTGTGGCACTATAGGATCGATCATATGAGCCATAAGGGCATGAAGATCATAAAGAAATATTTTCCTGGATATACAGAAACAGGTTTGGAATTCTATGAGGACTGCATATATGGTAAAAAAAGTGAGTAAGGTTTCTCAAGGTTGGACCTACAAAGAAAGAGAGTAAGTTAGAGCTGGTGCATTCTGATATGTGGAGGCTGACTCATGTATCATCTCTTAGGGGTTCAAGTTATTATGTTACTTTTATTGATGATACAACAAAGAAAGTTTGGGTTTATTATATTATAAACAAATCTAATGTATTTGACACTTCTGTTAAATGGAAAGCCTTGGTAGAGAATGAAACATGTCTTAAGATAAAATGTATCAGGTTAGATAATGGAGGGGAGTAATGCAGTAATGAATTTGATGATTATTGTTCTAAGAATGAAATCCGCAGGCAAAAGATGGTTCCAGGAACTCCACAACAGAATGGGGTGTCAAAAAGGATGAACAAAAAAATAATGGAACATGCTAGGAGCATGAGGTTACATGCAGGACTGCCTCTTTCTTTTTGGGCAGAAGTGGTGAACACAGCTATGTACTTGATAAACAGAGGACCTTCAAGTGCCTTGGATGGAGGCATACCTGAGGAGGCTTGATATGGTTAGAAAGTTGATTATTCATTTCTTAGAGTATTTGGATGTGAGATGTTTGTCCATATAGACAAGGATGATAGGACCAAGCTAGAGGCTAAATAAGAAAAATGTATTTTCATTGGTTATGGTGGTGATGACTTTAGATATAAATGTTAAAGTATTAAGGACATGAAAATCATTTGATCTATTGATGTGGTATTTAATGAGAAAGTCATGTATAAGCAACACTTGCAGGAAAACAAGGAAAAATCCAAGAAAGAATATGCAACAGTAGAGGATCTTTCGGATGGGAAAGTGACACATGAATCAGTTTAGGAACCTGCTTAATAGGAACCCCAAACTCCTATATTGAGGAGGTCTTCTAGGGTAAGAAGAGAACCTAAACGTTTTTCTCCTTCTCTTTATTATTTATTACTCATTGATAGTGGAGAGCCAGAGAGATTTGATGAACCAATGCAGGTAGATGCCAGAAAGAAGTGGGAGCAAACCATGGATGAGGAGCATCAGGCTATCATGGAGAACCAGATATGGGATTTGGTGAAGCTATCCAAAGGCAAAAAAGCATTACAGAACAAGTGGGTGTTCAGAGTCAAAGAGAAAGAAGGAGGAAAGAAAAGATATAAGGCCCGGTTGGTGGTCAAGGGGTTTACACAGAAAAAATGTATAGATTTTGATGAGATTTTTTCTCCTGTAGAAAAATGAATTTTATTAGAACTGTTCTTGGAATAGTTGTAGTAGAAGACTTGCACTTAGAGAAGCTTGATGTAAAGACTACATTTCTCCATGGTGATTTAGAGGATGAACTATATATGTAGCAACCAGAGGGCTATGAGGTCAAAGGTAAAGAGGAGATGGTGTGCAAACTGAAGAAGAGCTTGTATGGCTTGAAACAAGCTCCATGTCAATGGTATAAGAAATTTGTTAGCTTCATGATTGAGAAAAGTTATATTAGATGTCATTCTGACCACTGCGTGTATACAAATAAATTTGAGGATGGCAGTTATATTATCCTTTGTCTGTATGTGGATGACATGTTGGTTGCAGGTAAAAACACGTAGGAAATAAAAGTACTAAAGAAGCAACTAAGTGAATCCTTTACTATGAAGGATTTGAGGGTAGCCAAACAAATCTTTGGTATGAGGATATCTCGGGATAGGAAGGAATGAAAGCTGACTTTATCTGTGAAAGTGTTGAAGACTGTACACTAAGATTACTGTACACTTTCCATGTTGTAATTTTTTTGGGCCTTAAAACGTGCTCGATATATCAGGAAACGTAATTTTCTCATATGGGCGGGTTTTTTGACCCATAGGTTTATGGGACGGTTTTGGCCCATGGTTTTGTAAAACTGCTTAAGCAGTTGCTTATTTATATGGTTTTGTGCATATGGAAGATATATATGAAAAAATTGCAGATGTGGTTTGAATTCGGGTGTGAATTCTGTAGAGTTTGTTGAGCATAGCTTCAAACAGATCTGGGTATTGTATTGAGAGAGTGGTGGCTTATAATAAAATTTGAGCAACTGATTCTTGGTGGACGTAGCCCAAATTGGGTGAACCACGTTAAATACTGTCTCTTTCTATTGTGTTATTTTATTCTACACTTTTATTTGAGATTTGTAATATTTTCTACATATTAGTTTCTACTGTTGCGATTATGTGAGGGATTATTCTGCATATTTTATCCCTTATTTTCTAACACTTTGGAAAAGTGTCACTGTATTACATTCAGCCACACATGGTATATCATAGTCTCTGCCACATTTTAATCAGACACAATCATGTAATACTTGTCGGCTTTTGCATTTGAGAGTGTATAGTTTGAAATTTCACCTTTTTTTGGTGATTATTGATGGCATAATTTGGTCGGCCCCTTTGAATCACTTGAAATATATGCTATAATTCAAATTTTTGAAAGTCAAAACTCAAAATGATAGCTTGGATGACACGTAAACTCTTCTCCCTTTGCTTTCATGGGCCTTCGGGCAAAATTTTGGACATTTTAAGTCTTTTGCGAACTTTCAGAATTTTTGAGCCCTTTGTCGATTCTCGGGCCTGCGTAAAAATTTGGCATTTAAACTTCTGTAACATCCCCATTTTTAAAACACCAGAACAAGGGAATTTTTTTTTTGTATATAAAATTCTCTGTTATGAATTATAAAATTCAAACACACGTTCAAGTTTTAATAATGGCTCTCTGCCCAAACAACAGTTTGGATCACACAATTCCTTTTTAAAAACGAATGTTGCCCTGTTCGCATATTTACAATAGGAACACCATTCAATGGCCATTCAATCTTATAACAGATTCTATATGCTGCTGTAAATGACTCGAGGAAATACCGATCTTTCCATTTCATGGCTCGAGTTTCACGATCCTTCATTTCATGACTCGGCAACAACCGATCCGTCATGTTCATGACTCGGCAACAACCGATCCTTTCATGTTTGTTTATGCATAGTATATTATAATATACCTGTTTCTCATAACATTCCCCGGTTATCGAAGTGATCCATTTAAGAAGCCATCTGAATATCTTGTACTGATATTCATCCTGACATCATGCTCTTAAATTAGTGATAGGCCACCACAACCAGCATTGCGATACTTACCTTTGGCCAAGCTTTTCACATGCTTTGCATGATCATATTCCCTGGATGTGATACACTCTCGAATACGTCCTTCACTTCACTTCAACCTGTTATCTAATGTCTTCCTGGCTCCTACACATTCCCTCATCGTTAAGGTCATTTTTAACTTTCAAGTTTCGCTAGTAATATGAACGGTATCGGAAGGAACTCCTGTAACTAAAGATACGCAGACATACGGTGGTCCGTTACCCCACGACTCATGTGTCTATTTATCTTTAGTAGTCCGAGTCCTCCGTATACAGATCATATCCTATCCCCCTGCCTAAGATCTACACAGTCAGCCTATGTATTCTAACTGTTTTTAATCGGGAGGTATATTATCCTTTGTATGTATGGGATGAAGGTTGGTTGACAGGTAAAAAACACGGAGTAAATAAAAAGTACTAAAGAAGCAGCAAACTAAGTGGGATCCTTTTGTACTAGGAAGATTTGAGGGGTAGCCAAAACAAATTTGTATGAGGATATTCGGGGATAGGAAAGGAATGAAAGCTGACTTTATTGTGAAAGTGTTTGAAGACTGACACATAAGATTACGCTAAACTTTCCAATTTTTAATTTTTTGGGCCTTAAAAATGCTCGATATATCAGGGAACGTAATTTATAAGATGGGCGGGTTTTTTGACCATAGGTTATGGACGGTTTTGGCCCATGGTTTTGTAAAAACTGCTTAAAGCAGTTGCTTATTATTATGGTTTTGTGCATATGGAGATATATATGAAAAAATTGCAGTTGTGGTTTGAATTCGGGTGTGCATTCTGTTAGGTTTGTTGAGCATAGCTCAAACAGATCTGGGTATTTGTATTGAGAGAAGTGGTGGCTTATAATAAAATTTGAGCGCAAATTATTCTGGTGGACGTAGCCCAAATTGGGTGAACCACGTCTAAATACATAAAAAAAATAACTGTCTCTTTATATGGTTATTTATCTACACTTTTATTTGAGATTTGTAATATTTTCACATATTTAGTTTCTACTGTTGCGCGATTATGTGAGGGATTATTCTGATATTGTATCCATTATTTTCTAACAATTTGAAAAGTGTCACTGTATTAATTCAGCCACACATGAGATATCATAGTCTCTGCCACATTTTTAATCCGAACAATCATGTAACTTGTCGCTTATGCCATTGGAGAGTGTATAGTTGGAAATTTCACCTTTTTTGGTGATTATTGATGGCATAATTTGGGTTTTTCGGGGGCCGCTGCCCTTGAATCACTGAAATATCTGCTATAATTCAAATTGTTTGAAAGTCAAAAAACTCAAAAATGATAGCTTTGAGAGACACGTAAACTCTTCTCCCTTTGCTTTCATGGGCCTTCGCGGCCAAAAATTTTGGACATTTAAGTCTTTTGCGAAACTTCAGAATTTTGAGCCCTTGTCGATTCTCGGGCCGCGTAAAAATATGGCATTTAAATTCTGTAAAAGCCCCATTTTTTAAAACACCAGAACAAGGGAATTTTTTTGTATATATAAAAATCTCTGTATGAATATAAAAATTCAAACACAAGTTCAAGTTTAATAATGGCTCTCTGCCAAAACAAACACAGTAAGTTTGGATCACACCAATATCCTTTCCAAAACGATGTTCCCTGTTCGCATATTACAATATGGGAACACACATTCAAGCCATTCAATCTATAACAGATTCTATATGTGCTGTAAATGACTCGATGGAAATAACGCTTCTTTCCATTTATGGCTCGAGTTTCAACGATCATTCGTTCATGATCTGGAACACGATCTTCAGTTATGACTCGGTCAAAAAGATCCTCATGTTGTTATGCATAGTATAATAATACCTGTTCTCATAAACATTCCCCGGTTATCAAGTGATCCATTTAAGAAGCCTATCTGAATATCGGTATGATATCATCGGACATCATGCATCTTTAATTAAGTGATAAGGAAACACAACCACAATTGCGATACTTTGGCCAAAGATTTTCACATGCTTTGCATGAGCATCTTCCTGGATGTGATACACATCTACGGAAACGTCCTTCACTGCACTCACCGTATCTAGAATGTCTTTCCGAGGCTCCTACCAGTCCCATGTTTAGGTCAGTTTTAAACTTTCAATTCCACTAGTAATTGAAAGGGTATAGGAAGGAACTCCGTCACTAAAGATACGCAGACATACCGGTGTCGTACCCCACGACTCATGTGCTATTATCTTAGTATCCGGAGTCACTCCGTTATACCAGAGCATATCCTATCACCCTGCTAAGATCTACACATTCAGCCTAGTATTCTAAATGTTTGTTAATTAGGGAGGGCATTGTAATGTCCGCTGCCAACATCTGTGTCGTCATGAAGACCCCGTCTTCAGAAGACACCTTGCTTGTAGCTGGCGTCTGCCAATGTCATTGCAGAATCCACCATCGAGAATACACATCCTGTCAAGGACTTAAGGCACGAGTTAATAATTTTAAAATCAACTTTTAGCATTCGTACTGTCCCTTGATCCTCGTTCTGTTGCCCAGGTGTATATACTCAGAGGGCGAAACCGTCCATTAGTTTGTATGTATCTTCTCCTTAGTATCGAAGGCTACATTCCTTGGTTAGTTCTTAATCATTGGATTAAGCAGTCCATACCGTAGGACGTGGATGATAAGTTTAACCTATTAAACTAGCCAAGATGCTTTCAAATGAAAAACTAATTTCAGAATATTTAACTTATTGACGTCATTAAAATGAGGTCTAAACTTCGAGAATGAATTCATTTGTTCTCCTTAACGTTATATATTAGGCCATTAGGTATGGCATATATTTATCCGATATCCTTATTCTGACTTTATCAACACGGGGCCCGCACCCTCCCCTCCTCATTCCTACGCCTCCGACTTCACTGCGCAGGGCATTACAAAGCCAGGCCGCCCTCACCCTTCCAAGATCTTCTCCTCGCCACTACTATTTCTCCCCTTCCTACCTATTCGAGTTGACCTCCATCTCATTCCCTATCACCTCTTGTGTTTCCTCTACCACCTCATTTCTGATGCTCCTTTCTTTAAATCCCTCTCATCATCTGTCCCCACTGAAGATATATTCCTTCTCTAGACCCGTTCCGGCCTCTTTCCTTCGCAAGCTCGTTCCCTACCACGCCTTCTCATTTTGCCGCACTTAACATTACACTTATCTAACCCCCTCCGAGCTCTTCCTTTACTCGCCTTTATCTCTAACTTGCCGATGGATTCTCCCTTACGCCAGTCCGATCCCTCCAACCCGTATATGACAGGGGTAAATGAGCCCACCCACCGATGCATCCACTCCCTCATCATGAGATACCATAACCCCGTTTTCTTTAAAGCGCGCTGCACTCTAGCTTCGTTACTGGTATCACCTCCTTAGTAGAATCTTGAGCAACATTTTCATTACAATCCGGTTATCTCACATCTTAGTCCAACCTTCCACCTTTCCTCCTCTGATATCACCTCCCGCCCTTTAAACTAAGTATCTCCCCCCCCCTTCCTTTACCTCTACCCTAACTCCTCTTTGTCTTAAGTGCCCTTCTATCACACGTCCCTCCCGACTATGTACTAATTGCCACCATTCCTCTTGGCGCTTTTAATTTTTCTTTCTCTTTCCCCCCCACGAGACGTGTTACCCTTTTTGGAGACAACCAACGCTAACGATTGGAGGTTCGCTCCCCATTCTAATTAGACGGATAAGAACCCTCACTAGGAGCGGTAAGCTTCTACGCACCGATATCTATACTATGCCTGCAACTATATGTCCATGGCCTAAGAGTTCCACACCATAGCACCGCGATCACTCTCTTCTTTATTATACTATCAAATTATTCAAGGACTCATGCCCCGCCTCCCTTTGCCCTACTCCTCCCTCTTTTCCGACTACCCCTTTTTCACTCTCCGACCTTCAGCCCTTCTTTCCTTTCTTCTATCACGCCTTATATCCCTCCTCTCCCCAGGTGCATTCATCTTCCCATCCTTACCACCTGCCCCTCCCCTAAATCTGCCCCTATTCTCCTTAACCTCCCAAGTTTATCTCGGCAACTCCCACCTTAATACGAGTGGGTCATTTCTTAAAGAACCACACTCATCCGGCGTTCCCCTAGTAACTCGCTCGATCGTATGCCGGGTCTACCAGAGCTCCACCCCCGTCATCCCCTCCCTCCATATGTACCCAAGGATTGCGAGGCTTTCCTAGAAATGTGTCAAACCCTTAGAAAGCAATACCCCTTTTTTTTCTTAGTTTTTTTTTTTTTTTCTTTTTTGAGGACATGAAACAATTTCCCAATCAAGAAAATAACACATTTCCAATTTAAAGCAAATATCAAACTGATATAATTATTTGAAAATATCAAACTTGTATTTATTCAATATTCCAAGTATTATTTGTTAACATTTGGCCAATCCAGCCCTGATTGCGGTCTAGTTTATAAAGAATCCATTCCCATACAACTCATGGACCAAAAGAATATGTTTCTTCTTTCACAATTCCTCAAAGAGGGATAAAAGCAACAATTACAATTATTTTACACCTAAATCAAGAGGATCAGAAAAACAGCAAGTCTTCATTCTAATTCAAATTCCATCTCCAAAATGAATTGCACGGGTTAGTTCAATGAACTGAGCACTTAAGCACTAATCCTTAACATAAGATGCTTCAACTAACTGTTCAATTAAAGAACCTGCTTTTATGAAACGACACCAAACATCAATTTCGAAATAGGCCACAAAGGGATAGATAACATAACAACTGGACTATCAAATATCATCACAACAGCCAAGGGCTGCTTGTTCCCGTTTCTACGTAATCGTTACAAGTTCAATTCACAATATTTGAAAATTACGAATACAAGTAACTCACAACAGATAGAACAACACGTTTTCCTTTCAACGCCCTTCCAATAACAATGATGCATAGGACGAAATTAACTGAAATGTAATGCCATTACTTTCCTTCAGTTCATTGCATCATATTAGAATCCAAGCAATCAAGTACCGACAAGAAAGCGAACAACAATGCATATAGTTTCTCCATCTAAGCACTATTAAAATCATTATTCACGAATTCAAGATTCCAACTGAAGAAGAAGAAAAGATCATTTTTCTTAAAACATTCATTATATCTTATTTCTTTCCACATGACCATGTCCTACCCAGTGGAATCCTAAACGAAAGGGGACAATCAAGATAATAGTTCAGAGTGAAACTACAAAATCACTCGGAATGCATTTCCGAGCAAGAATAATTTCATTTTATACGGTTATATGAAATACCAAACAGGTTAGTAAGACATCATATCATCGTTGAGCAAGCCATATCAAGATGCATATAGGTATTGCATACTCGAAGATTCAATACTTCTTCATGTAAGAACCAAAACAATTATGCAATCCACGCAAGCCATTATATTCATAATGATCTTTATACCTCTGAACGAATACAGTTCTTAATAACACGTTGTACATTGATGTTACCTATAGCAAGATCAAGTCTATGCACTGTTAAACTCAAATGTTTACTTTCGAGTCCCACATAGCAAAACGAGAAGAATTCATTCTCTATGATTTTAATTAAGAAAGAAGAAACAATCATTGTATTCAGAATGAAATAAAAACACTCAAATCATGTTTTTCTTAGAATGACAGCTCAACTGATAAAGAAACAGAACAAACGTTCTCATTGATAAGCATCTCACATAGCCAGTACAGCTTCAATCCAACTGCTACAACAATGGAAATTTCAGTCAAGTTGATTCACAAGATAGTAAGAAAATATAAGAAGGTCCAGACCACGACGGATAGAGCAATGGGGTCAACCTTCATTACAGCAGAAGGAATTATCAATCATTCATTGCACAGCGTACAAAAATCCAGTGTTATATTTGCGTCTACATCTGAATAAGAAGACTGAACAGTTATCAAGAAAACACAATGAATCCATCTCTCCACCACAGTTAAGGAGGAGAAACAATTCATTAATGAGTTCAGAAGGGAAACACAATTCACTTTTCCTTCTTCACGAATAACAATAGTGTCGTCTATATCCAAGCCAAAGAAAGGCACAGAAATGAATATGCTATTACTTTATTAGAATCGAGGTCGATACCCAAGAAACCGCGAATGCCATTTCCATTAAAATCCCAACAAAACTGGAGAAGACAGGATCTATTCCTGAAAACTTCAATAAGAAAACAATTCCAAACAACAATGCTTCTTTATTTTAGTTCTCCATCAGCAAAAGAACTATAGTTTCAATGATCAAAAAACAACTCAAGTAACCTGTACAGCCCATGAGAACCATTATGACAATTTCCCTAATATGTTAAAAACAAGCACGCAGGAACGCATTTCGTTCAAGAAAATATAAGGACAGCTGAAACTAGCGATCAAAAAGTATTCAATTAGTCCAAAAATGAAAGCAGAGTCCACGGAAACGCGATCACAGCAATCTAATGACTGTATTTTCCATTTCCTCTACTACAAGGCAATTACAAACACACAGTTGTAAAGAAACGATTTACATTAAAATGGAAAACATTTACACTATAAGACCGATAACACGGCATGTTCTACTTTCAACATCAGAACAGTGAAAGAAATATATCTATTCAACCACCACACTGTCAGCAACACAATACAGTATATCATTTTCCCAAGATCGAGTAACAAACACATCCAACACCCAGCAACAGAAGCCATTTTGCTTATCATTTCCAAAGAAAGAAAGCAAGAATCAACAAAATCCAAATCAATCGATTTTAACAGCAAGCCACAAATCCAACCAAGAGCAGGGTTGTTTTAATGAAAACACTGAATCAAAGCAAGGGTTTTTAAGAGAAGGGCTTAACATGCCTGCAAATCTCTCTTCAGAACTCTGAGAAAACTCATTTGCCGCGTTTTTTCCTTCCACAGCGGACAGCACAAATCTCCAACACTCCGTCCTTCTTCAGGTCGTAACAACCAGCCTCAAATCTCACGAAAAATGGTCAAATGCCAAGAGCTGGTTCGAATTAACCAGACCAAAAAAAAAACAAAATGTAGAGCAACTTGGCAAACCAAAGCGAACAATGAAAAAATCAAATTCCCTCATATGTGCTGTTTTCCAAGGCGAGTGGTCGAAGGAACCGAAACAATTAATGCAATTAAGTCTTGGCCGTTTTCCTTATTTTCCACGCCACGTGCCACTTGGGTGGCCGCGCTTTTAAATTTCAAATTTCCATGTACAATGATTTGGCTCTATTCTAAAATAGATGCTCTCTTAATTCCCTACCTTGCCCAGCCAAAATGGCGATGTCCACGTAGGGAAGTTTATTTTAAATGCCAGAATAGCCCTTTCATCTTATCCCTTTCTCCCAAGGGTCTGCGATTAACCCTTAGTTAGGATATTAGGTTAGGTTGAATATGCGTTTTCAACCTAGGTCTTCGTTTAGCCTTAGCCTTAGGTTTATTTTCCCTCTTTTTTTTTTTGAATTTAAAATCCAGTTAGGGTAGAGGGTAGGGTGACATGTTAGGATTTAGGTTAGTTTAGGTTTGTAACTCCTACTAACCACTAAAACTAACAACTCCATCCAGCCTCTACTAACATTCACGTTACGCAGAGCAGGACGTTCAGTCCCTTAGGACACGTACAAGGTCACCCGTGTCCAGGGTTTCTCGCCTCACGAGGGCACAAGTCACAGTACAGGATTAAAGATCGAATCCCTGTCCGTCTCGTGGCATTTTCATGCTAGTTGTTCACACCTGCAATCAGGCGCTGCACGCTCCCAAACAATTTTCCGCCGGTTCAAGTGTGAATGACATTAGAAACACAGAGGAATATCATCTGAATCAATGGAATTGATTCAGGGTATGATGTTAATCAGCACAAAGCAAGAAAGTATATGACAATCTGCGTCACATCAGCCAAAACACACAAGTACAATATGCTTGCTCCAATGACAATAAATTAAAGATGCAAGAATCCAAATAGCAACACATTCTTTAAGATCAAACATATTCTTAACATGTTTGCTTCATTTCAGCAGCATAACAGTATAACCATTCACCAGTTAACATACAAAATCAGAGTTTACATTCTCCCTCCTTAAAGAATCATCGCCCGATGATCAGACTAACAAAATCAAGGAGTTCTAGGACAAGTTCAGTTATTGTCCTCGTTCATAAGTTTATACCAAAATAGATTCTCTCTTAAAAACAACGTTTTAAAAGACCAACTGTTACAATTTATACTAATAATTGTCTAAATTTGGTAAAATATTGTTCTCAGGAATTTCAAATTCAATTGAACAGGTGTGCGAAAGTAGATTCAATTTCTTGAGATTCTCCCCAGTTGCACTTCTTCGACTGTGAACTGGTTCCAATGGACCTTACATGTAGTTACTTCGCGATTTATTCAAGTACAATGGCGAGTCCAGCACTCGAATGGGCTTAACCCGATTATTCTGGGTCTGGACCTGCCAAGGAATTCAATTTAGCACATGGGATAAATCTATCAGCGATTCTCAGAAAGAAATATGAAAAACTCATGCATTGAGACAAAGCAGGAGGTAATGTAGACGATAAGCTAAGGGTTGATATTTCAATAAATTTCAAAAGGTCCCACGTAAAGTGGCGACAATTTGGCGCCTTGCAAAAAAAAGTTATGAGCTCTTTTTCGGCATTCACCCGAAGAAAGACCTTCCTCAAGGTTATAATGCCTGTCAACCCGCTTCAAGTCTAAGCTCTCGGCCTATTGGCAGCCTCTTTAGATGTTCGCCGAATCATGTTGATTTGCTGTTCCACTTCCCATTAAGGATTCTGGCCAATTTACCTCTCTGGTCTAAAAGTCTTTTGTTTTTTCCCAGCTGACAGGGGTTTCTGCATTTTCTTCAATACAATGCTTCAAAGGGCCGCCATTTTTTTAAAGAGGCATGGCGGGTGTTATTGTAAAGCAAATCTACCAGGGAAGGTATTCCTCCCATTTATACTGCTGGTCCATGCAATACATCCTTAGCATGTCCTCTAAAACTTGATTAACTCTCTCAGTCTGTCCATCCGTTTCTGGGGTATGCAGAACTGGAGTTTAATTAGTTCCCAAGGCTGACATTAAGCATTTGCCGAAAACCTTGATGTCCATCCTCGGCTCTAGTCCGATATGATTAATTCCGGTATTCCATGCAATCTGAAGATTTCATGTACCAAATCTTCTTGCTAGCACTGGTGATCGTCCTTTCAAATTACAGACAATGAAGGTGTGCCCTTGGTCAATTTGTCGACTACAACCGGAATGTCATGTTATTTCTTGACATAGGCAATCCTTGAACGAAATCCTCGTTATCATGCCATTTATACTGCAGAATGCTGTGGGGAACAATAATCCAGCAGGGTGCATAGGTTCCGCCTTTTAACACGATAAACATTCCAAGCAGTGTGTTACAAACTCTACCACATCCTTTTTATTTCCCATTCCAAAATATTGCGGCTTAAGATCAAGCGAGCATTTTGTAATGTCAGGGTGTCCAGAAAAAAGGTTGAATTATGGAATTCAAGTTAAAATTCCCTCCTTAAGTCATTTGCCACAGGTTACATATACTCTGTTTTCGAACCTCAGAACTCCTTCGTTATCAAAACAAAATCCTTTATACATGATGTCCTGCGGTTCTGCAGAAAGTGCTGATTTTGACTTGCTGGAAATAAGGATCTGATTCCAAGGCATCTTTTACCTCATCCTTAAACTGAGTTCTTAACATTATAAGAGCAGAGATATGCTTCCTTCGAATCAGAGCATCTGTACTCTATTTTCCCTTGCCCTTAATGTACTTATTTCAAAATCATAGTTGACAGAAATTCTAACCATCTTCGCTTGCCTTGCATTCAGATTGGCTTGAGGAGTGAAAATATACTCGCCCCAGGATGGTCTGTTTTTAATTCAAAGGGCTTGCCAAGAAGGTAATGCCTACATATTGCAGCGACTATGAACAATGGCAACGATCTCAAGATCGTGTGGAGCATAGTTCTGTTCATGTAACTTAAGCTTTCTGCTTTCATAAGCGATAACATGGTTATTCTGTAACAGAATACCTCCAAGGCCTTCTCCTGAGGCGTCCGTTACAACCATAAAATCTCCATTTGGATCAGTACAGTCAAAATAGGTGCTGTAGTTAACTGTTCCTTTAACTTTTTAAAGGCAGATTCACATTTGTCTGTCCAGGCAGATTCTCTTTCTTTTGTAACGAAGTGATTGGGGCAGCAATTTTTGAAAAGTCCTTAACGAACTTTCTATAATATCTAGCCAAGCCCATGAAGCTCCTCACTTCATGCACGTTCTTAGGTGCAGGCCACTCAGTTATAGCTGTGATCTTTGAAGGGTCAACAGCTATCCCGTCTTTGCTTATAACGTGTCCCAAATAATGCACCTCTGAATCATAAAAGGAACATTTGGACAGTTTGCCATACAACTTCCTCTTCTTAAGATTTCCAGCACTATCCTGAGATGTTCTTGGTGCCTCTTCGACATTTTTAGAGTATATAAGAATGTCGTCTAAGAATACAAGCACAAACTTGTCTAAGTATTCTTGAAAAATGTTATTCATTAGATTCATGAAGGCGGCAGGTGCATTAGTCAGCCCAAAAGGCAACACCGTGAACTCATAATGCCCATACCTCGTTCTAAAAGCTGTTTTATGAATATCTTCCTCTTCATTTTCTGTCATTTTTACCGCATACAAGGTGCAGCCTCTGTTTTTAGCCCTCTTTAGTTGCATAGCCGTCAGTTTCCTAACTGCAACTTCCCGTTTTACACCTTGAATGATTGCTGCTTTCTGCAGGTCATCAAGGCAACTGATTTGTTTTTCATAATAGTCAACCTTGCCTTATGTTCAGCCAACCAGGTTAACTCCCAATACATGATATCATATGATCCTAGAGGAGTGACTATCAGTCAACTTCGGTGGAGAGAAGAAACCAGGCAGGTCAAGAATTTCCCTAAAAAGGCACATTTCGACTGGTATGGGCAGCATCATTCCCATAATGCACTGTCCATGTTTTATCCATTCTTGCAGCCTTTCTTTTAATTTCATAGCAAGTTCAGCAGAAATAAAACATTCTGTAGCTCCAGTATCAAAAAGTACAATTACAGGTGTTACCGAATAACTTACCCGTAACTTCTATGGGTGTTACTTGCTTTTCAGCTGTCTGTTAGCCACTGCAGCAGGTCTCCTATTGCTGCTGTCCGCGATCATCCTTCTTCAGAGGACAGTGATTGCATAGTGGTCTTTTCCACAGTTGAAGCATCCTCCAGCTGGCCCTTTTCTAGGTTCAAATTTATTACCAGCCTTAAAGTTATCATTCTAGCTTCCATAGGACTTCTGTCCAATGCCATTAACTTTTGGGAAGTTGTTCCACACGCTATTTACAGGTCTGTTCATCACAGGTTTCTTGTTGTTATCTACAACAATTTTATTTTTCACACCAAACCTTTTCCAGGTCCCCTTTTTGGTGCAAGAGACGAAGAAGGATTGGGAATCTTCTTCCTTATCTCTTCCCTGTGAGTAGATATTGCCTTCAATTTCTTTCCTGTCTGATTGCCTTTCTACAACTCCATCCATGGTGGTTGGGCCGGGACATCCACTTCGCCACCAATGATGGGATTCAGTCCCATTATGAATTTCCGTATTCTGAACTTTCTCGTCAGCTTGGTACTGTCGGCACATACTTAAGGAGTTTAGTAACCCTTCCCAGTATTCTGTCACCGACAGCCTTCCTTGCGACCAGTTCTGAAATTCAGTCATTTTCCTATCAAATAGAGTGGAGGGCAGCCATCTTTGCCTAAAATAACCCTTAAATTGATCCAAGTTATGTATTATTCGACAATATTCAGCTCAACCTTACGGTTGTCCCACAGGATGATGCTTCATGAGAAAGCTGATATGCTCCCCATATCGCTTTAGTCTCTTCGAGAGAAGTTTCTTATTGCCAAGTATTTCTCCATTTCACTGCAGCCAGTTCTCACGCTCCGTCCCCAAGAGTTGTTCCATCAAACTTGGAGGACTTATTCTCTTTATATCATTTGTAAGTTCAGCTGCTAATCTTGCCCTTTTATTTTCAGGGGGGATTAGGAGCAATATACATTATTCTCATCAACACCCGGATTCCTCGTTGATGTTCCACAGGAGGCAGCTGATCATTTATTTCAGCTTCATTCCCCTCCTCTTCATTGCCCATTGACTGCTGTTCCAGTCAGTCAAACGATCCCTCGTTTCAAGGTAGGCAAGCAAGGATTTCATCCATCTTTTGGGCAGTTTACTGCTTCTCACCTGCAACGAGTTATTCGCAGCATTTCCCTCTTGTCCTGACCATTTTTGATTCAATAAGAAAAATGTAAACTTTATTTAATTACGTGGACTCATTAGGTCAAGAGCTGCCAACCTTCATTCTCTGATACCAAGAGATGTAACCATTCCCCATTTTTAAAACACCAAGAAACAAGGGAAATTTTTTTTTTTGTATATAACGTTCTCTGTTATGAAATTATAATTGAAACAACGTTCAAGTTTTAATAATTGGCTCTCTGCCCAAACAACACGTTTGGAATCACACAATTCCTTTTAAAACGAATGTTTCCCTGTTTGCATATTTACAATATGGAACACACATTCAATTGCCATTCAATCTCTATAAACAGATTCTATATGCTGCTGTAAATGACTCGAGGAACTGCCCGATCTTTCCATTTTCATGGCTCGGAGTTTCAACGATCCTTCATTTCATGACTCCGGCAATAAACCGATCCTTTCATGTTCATGACTCGGCAACAAACCGATCCTTCATGTTTGTTTATTGCAATAGTTATTATATATACCTGTTCTCATAAACCTCCCCGGTTATCGAAGTGATCCATTTAAGGAATCCTAATCTGAATATCTGTTACTGATATTCATCTGACATCCTGCATCTTAAATTTAAGTGATAAGGGACAACGCAAACCAGCAATTGCATTACTTTGCCAAAGATTTTTCACATGCTTTGCATGATCATATTCCTGGATTGATACACATTCTACGAATACGTCCTTCACTTTCACTTCACCTGTTATCTAGAATGGTCTTTCCTGGCTACCTACCAGGTCCTTCATCGTTTAAGGTCAGTTTTTTTAAACTTTTCAATTTCCAGCTAGTAATATGAACGGTATAGGAAGAGCACTCCTGGTAACTAAAGATACGCAGGACATTACGGTGTCGTTACCCCACACTCCGTGTGTTCTATTTATCTTTAGATATTCCGGAGATCACTCCGTATACCAGAATTCATACCCTATCCCCCTGCTAAGATCTTACACATTCAGCCTTATGTATTCTAAATTTTTAATTCGAGGGCATTGCTATATGTTAGCTGCAACATTGGTCATTATGAAGACCC
>CM034147.1:256775397-256801688 GCA_019776745.2 Taxus chinensis | reverse complement strand
ACCCAAAATAAACACTCATCTTCATCAAAAAAACAAAAAAAAAAAAATCAAAATTCAGTTTATAAGAGCACCAAAATATACACTCATTATGTATAAACAAAATTAATTTACATGAGCACCAAAAATTTCATTTCTAGAATTATAAGCACAATAACAAGAACTCATTCATATAAAAAGTTTCAGATTATAAGACCACCAAAAAAACACTCATTTTATGTACCAAAGATTATAAAAAAACAATAACAAGAACCATAACAATTTTTTTACAATTACACTTGAGCACAAAACAAATTTAATTTCTGAGAAGCACTCATTCATATCAAAAGTTGGTGTTCAAATTTAATTTTTAAGATTATAAAAACATACTAACAAGCACTCATTCAGATCAAAAATTTTGAATTGTAAGAGCACCAAAAATAGTACTTCAAAATCCTTTACGTGTTCAAGGTCTTTTATTATTCTTAGCATCTGTCATTTTGGCATGTATTAAAATTTTTAAATTATATACACCGAAAAAATTAATTTTTAAGATTATAAAAGCACAATAACAATAACATTTTTTCACAATTACACTTCGAACACCAAAATAAACTCTCACTGAGTCATTGATATCAGAAAGAAAAAAAAAAAAAAAACTAAGAATAACAAAAGCAATTATTTATCTCTGACATGTGTCTATTAGCTTCTTACTTCTAGGTATTACTAACTTCAAGTCAAGTAGTTCAATTTTTTTCCTTGATGTTGAAAGAGCAAACAACAGGGTTTTAAATAAAATAAAAAACAGAGTATATATTAAATAACGGGTGGATTCAACGATCTACTTTGTTCCTTCAAAATTTTCATTAAACATTGTTATTAAAAATTAGTCATAGAAAGTATTCATTTTAGAGTTTAAAATGTTAGCGATAGGAGAAAAATAATATTTTTAAATTATTTTTCTGACTAATTAGAAGAATAGATTATAGAAAAGAAAACGCTTAAATATAAGTGGAAACATGGGTGAAAAAAGTAAAAACACTTAACATAAACGGAAGCAAGAAAACTAAAATAAAACTAACATCTCAAACAAAAGAAAATAAAATCAAGCATTTCCTCCTACAAAGAGAGATTCCAGCTGCTATCCCTGAAGTAAATTTGGTCAGAACAAAAATCAAAACTTAATCCTTGCTCAATAACGCCAAAACCCTTATATATTTAATTTTCAATCCTTAAACAAACAAGTTACTGATCAAAGAGTAATGGATTCAATAAAAGAAATTATTGTTTTGCATTCAATAAATGTACTCATGAAGTTTTACATTCTAAGTCTAACTACAGATGTTAGATATGTTACAAATGTTAAAGTAATTGCTAGAACATCTATAGATGTTTAACTCTTGAAATAATTCTTTTATTGCAATGATTAGTTCAAAAATGTTATAACAATCAATAGACAAACCAAAAACAACCAACTATTTTACCAAAAAAAACTAATATTCACACCAAACTATTTTACTAAAATAAATAATATCCACACCACAAATTATCACACACATCTTTATAAACTCTCCAATGGTCTAAGTGTATAAACTAAGTAATTTAAAGAAGCTCTAAGCCCTAAACAAATGTAAGGAAAAATATCACCCTAAACTACAAAATGAAACCATTCTCAAAACATCAACCCTACAAAAACAAGTATTATATCAGGATAATTATTAAATTATGAACAACAAATTGGAAGCATCTACTCTACATTGCACAAGATATAAATTGTTATCTAAATCTAAAACGCAGGTTTTACATCTACTCTGCATTATAACATAAAAGCTACTATTTAAATCCAAATAATCTTTTAAATTCCCCAAATACAAAACTCACATACAACATAAACTGAAAATGACTTAAAATTGTGCATCTACTTAGAAGGCCTAACCAAATCTACTTAAAATTGTGCATCTATTTCAAATTGTGAGATTAAAGAAAAAAAATTATATCCTAAACAGAATAATGAAATCTGGGGAACAATAACCCCACGATCCTTTTACAATATAATTGTAATTATTTTTTGACGTAGTTGGCAGCATATTAACAAAAGCAAACTGTGGAACAACACCTCCCACCTCCCTTATATGATAAGGTGGGGGGCATGAGTTAGAAATCAGGGTAAACTATTACTATGCAAACAGAGCAATAGCGTATGTAACGAGAAAAACTGCTGCACATTCTTTTAAAGATATCAATTCACTTATTGTTAAAGTCCTTTTAATGTCCTGTCAAATTACCTGAAAAGGGGTGAAGCTACAACACAAAACACATAACCAAATATTCCAGCTACAATGAAAAGATCAAACTGCATATCTTCTTTTTATATGAAAAATAGATCAAACCGCTACAAAGGTCGGCCATAAGCAAGAATAAAAACACAAGACAAACATGACTTAATCCAATAGAAACCAAAAACTATGCGAATCCCAATTTCACAAAATATCGAATGGTAGACATGTAGTCCGTTTATATTCATTTGCAAAGTGCACACTGAAACTACGAATTGAGGAGGAAAATAATCTTCTCAATGTTTTAACTTTTAAAAACCGAGCCCTGCAGGCACAAGATGTGATGATATACGATTCACCAAGCAAACATTTGACTGACTGATCATAAACAAGAGAAATCAATGATGCTAACCCCTAAATCTAAATAGGAGAAATCAATAATAGCCCTAAATAAATACAGGAAAATTCATCAAAACCCTAGACAAAAAAATTAAACCAGGTTAAACATAGACAAAAATCATTATTATTTACTCTGTTTTAGCATACACAAGGCACATTTAAAGAAAATTAGCAGAAGGCTGTTCAATGAACAAACATGACTGTGATCATAAACTGTAGTGCTGACCCTTAAATCTAAATAGGAGAAATCAATCAAATCCCTAAATAAATACAGGAAAAATCATCAAAACCCTAGACTACAGAATTAAACCCTGTTCCAAGGATTATACATATGAAGATCGTTAATATTTACTCTGTTTCAGCATACACGAAAAATTTAAAAAAAATTAGAAGAAGGTTGTTCTGAGATGTCTTACCCGACTGGTATTGGAGCAGAAGGCTGTTCAAAAATGGTTAACCCGTCTGGTATTGGAGCAGAAGGCTCTTCCAAAAGGATGCTCCATTGCTCGGCTCCTAGCGCTATTCTTCACCCTCAGAAAAAATGACGTGAACTCGCAAAAAATATACAGACATCAAACGGATCAAACTGAAAAACACAAATAGTCAAAACATAGGCATGGCCATGCTACACAAACATCAGACCTCCACACATAAAAAATATAAAAAACAGACCCTCAAAAACCACAAAAAAAACTGGAGAGCAGATATGTTAGAAGATATGTTAGATAGTATGTCGATGCATGATTACACGTGTATCCTTTATGATAAATTCATTTGGAGAATTAACTAGTGCAATGTTTATCCATCACATGTGAAGATAAAAAGTGGACGATTCGAGCGAAGATGTAAAGTATGGTGATCTCGTCAATTGTGTCAGGAGATGCAAGATGCAAGTAAGTTTGAATCATAATACTTAATATGGGATCCATGATGCAACAGGTTGTCGAGCTTGGATGATCCTCATGAAAATATCTTATATTAAAGCGCTTGTCATATGTGATCAATACAACTAAATTAAAATAAAGAAAGTGTTAATCAATCTTTAAGTGGCACCCATTTGTGTACTGTGCGGAGAGGTGAGTCAGTTGTTTGTAATGTAGAGTCTCCTTTACCACCCCTTGTAGATAGAGAAAACTATTTTTTTTCAAACTTTTAATTCGGGATATGGTAGATACCAAATCTCTACATTTAGGGTTCTTACTAGTATAGTTTTCATGCACATTTGTGATAATAGTTTTTCTTTAGTGATTAAGGTAGCAATTAGGATTTCTCTCATCAAAAATCCTTGTGTTAATATATCCCAATGAATATTGGTACAAAACATCAACCTTCCTTTTCCTGACATGTGACAGGCACCGCCACCGAGACTACAAATTGTAAAGGACTATTGTCATAATTAGTTTTTGAGGTACTAGAAAAAGATTAAAATTATTTTTTGTCTGTGCTCATGGTCCCTACTTTGGTGCTCTAACTCATCCAAGGTTATAAATAGGGAATGTTTAATTTTCAAGATTAAAATTCAAAACATGACAACATAGATATCAAACAGATCAAATTGAAAAACAAAAACAATCAAAGCACATGCATGACCATGCTACACAAACATCAAACATCTACAAACAAAAAAATAAACCCTCAAAAACCAAAACCAAACCATAATTCAGAGGAGGTCAAGGATTATTTTTTATAGAGCACTTATCAACGAATCTTTCAATGGACGCATATGTTTTCCAACTATTTGACGCTTTAGAAGACTACATATTCTAATACGTGTTAAACAAGACACACACAATAAAAGTGTTAATTTTTTATAAAGAAGCTTTCCTACTTATGTCATGTTTTGACCATTTGAAATATATTATAATGTTGGATAAATTATCAATCACATGTGAATGGTGTAATGGAGCTATAGAAGGGGTTGTGTTGAAGATGTTAATCTTGAGGGAGGGAAAATTTACCGGAAGAAGAGGGGCAATTACGAAAGGGTTTGAGGGAGGAGAAGTGTAAGGGTACAAAGAATATTTTATGGGGAAGAAATGTGAAACTCTTGTTTCTTACAAGTATGTGCACATGAATGATGACACAACTTTGCCAACCACTTCAAGGAGAAAGGGGATTAAGTGGACAATTCATCAAGGAAATCCATTATAAATATATCTCTTATTAATGAACTCATTGTGTTTGATCAATAAAACGAAATTAAAATAAAGAAAGCATTAATCAATTTTCAAGTGACACCCATTTGTGTACTATGTGGAGAGGTGAGTCAATTTTTTGTAACACAGAGTCTCCTTCTCCACCTCATGTAGATAGGGAAATTTACATTTGTTCTAAATTTGTACTTGACATATGGTAGATACCAAATATTTGCATTTAGGGTTCCTTCCACTATAGATTTCATGCACATTTTCCATCATAGTTTCTCTTTAGTGATTAAGGTACCAATTAGGGTTTCTCTCACCAAAAATCATTATGTTAATATCTTCCAATGAATATTGATTCAAAATATCGACCTTCTTTTTCCGTGACACATGTCAAACACAACCACTGAAACTCTAGTTTGTAAAGAACTATCATCGTAATTAATTTTTAAGGCATTGGAAAAAGAGTAAAAAAACATTTGTGCGAATGGGCCGTACTTTGGTGCTCTAACGCATCCAAGGTTATAAATAGGTATCATTTAATTTTGATGATTAAAATTCTTTTTTTATTTGAAGTTATAATCTATTGATGAGCCAAAAAATTTGACTTCATGGAATATGTTAAATGCATGGATTTTCGGTCGAGGATAGTTGGAAGATATGTTAGACTATATGTCAATGCATGAATACATGTGTAGCCTTTATGATATAATCATTTGGAGAATTGACTAACATAATGTTTATAAATCACATATGAAGAGAAAAAATGGACAAATCGAGAGAAAATGCAAAGTATGGTGATCTTGTCAATGGTGTGAGGAGATGTAAGTTGCAAGTAAGTTTGAATCAAAATAATTAATATGGGATTCATGATGCCATAGGTTTTCGACACTACTGCAGGAGGGGGTAATTTGAGACATTAATTAGAGACGATATTGTATTTATGCCTCTTATTACTATTCCCAAGTCACACCCATCTTAAAATATTTTATATTAAATAACATTTCTCCCAAAAGTAGAAGTTGCAAGCAGGAAAGAGTATCATTAATGATGAGGTAGTTGGGATTGGTGTTTGTCATGCCCTACAATATGGAGAAGTGCATGAGTGTATTGGAAAAGTGGATCGACGATGTTTTTTCCAACACATGTCTTAACAACAGAGTAGGAGAGCAAGACAACATATATCTAAATGAAGAACTCCATTTCCTTTTCCCTATTTTTCACATTTCAGGTGTTTTTGGAAACCAAGAACCTATTTTTGTATTTAGTTAATAGAATTTCATTGAGTTGAAACAATCTCCATGGTTTTTTGGTTATTGGTTGGTGAGATTTTATAATTTAAATTGCAAGGAGTTGGTGAATGAGGTAGGAAGAAGGGACACACATGATTTTAGTAGCATTCCACACTTTCTTCGTGGGTTACATATTGAGGGTGCCCAAGCATAACCATCTACCTCTATTGGGCTATTTAAATTTGGCAGCCCATTTCCCTAAGTTGCTGACTCACTCCTTTGTAATCGTACCACCCATTTTCATAATGTTTCTTTAGTAAAAATTCCACGGTATACCATAAATGCCAAGTATTCATCATATTCAATATACATAATGCTTAGCATTCCAGGGAGGTCCAAGATCAATAATGCTCAAGGGGATTCCAGGATCCATCACAGTATTAACTCCATGCCCAATGGATGATTTAAGGCTATTGGAATCATTCTTAGCAAGAAATCATCCCCGAGAGGCCACCAAAAATGTTATCCAATTTTTTCCCATAGGACAAAATTGGAAAAATAGGGGCCAATTGTTCTCTAAAACTAGAAAAGAGGATTTGTGAAGAATTCCATGAAATTTCAACTAAATTTTTTATTTAAGAAGTGCTCATAGTGTTCCAAGTAGTTTCAGAGTCATCTTGAGTGATTATTCCCTTTCCCAGTGTCTTGGAGGTTCGAAGTACGTTTAGATCAAGAGAATTGGCTTTGGGGCCCACTTCAAGTGAACAAGGGAAAAATTGGCCAAAATTGATTGATCATATGTAAATGGGTCCTTTTTTCATTTCATGATCCCCATGGTTTGAGAAAATCTAGGAAAATTCACAATTTTAAGAAACCAGGTGTGAAAATACCCAAATGGGGGTTTGAGTTAAAACAGCTCGCTGGGAAGCTCGACGAGCTGCTTGGCGAGTTGATATCATACATAAGGTGGGATCCAAGCTCTATTAGCTCGGCCGAGCTTTCTTAATCGCATAGGATTATATCAAGGTTGAATGAGAGTGTATCAGCCTAAAGTATGGGTCATGTTATTATAATGACATGTCAAATGAGGTTAAATGAATAACGAGCTCGAATCACGACGTGTCAACTCGGTAGTAGCTCGATGAGGACGTTTGGAGCGAGCCAGGAGAAGAAAGCTAGAGCTCGAGTCATTTGAGCTCGTCGTGGAGCTAAGAAAAAGGAGTAGGTTAGAGTTTCACGCATTGAAACATGGTGAAACTGAGCCATTTTTTTGGCTTAACCTGTTGCTCATCAGGTGCAAGGGGATCGAGAAAGAAATTTACTTAGCGGTGAGTTACACAATCATGATCGGTTCACAGGATATCAAACACAAAATCAAGCTCAATGGGATGAAGAGCTTGAGAGGTTTATATGTGGAGTTTGTGTACATGTTCTTGCTTGGCTATTCATTAAAATCATCAAGCTCACAGACTATGAAAATAGGATTCCCAAGCTAATGGATGGTTTCTAAGGTAGAGAGCTTGTAGGTCGAGTTAGGGCTTGAGATGAGTTGCAGAGTATGTGAAGGTTCGAGTAGTAGTGGAATGAAGGAATTTGCGAGCCAACTTACCGAGGTGGAAATGTTAGAGTGACTCAACAAGTTAAGAATGGATGGTCCGACATGTTGACAAGCTAATCCATCCAATGACGAGTTCAGACAAGATCTAGAGTGCTAGGGCTTGTAAAGGATTTGAAAGTGTGAAGGAGCTCGAATGAGGATACGAGAGAGTGGATCACAAAGTGTAAGGTATTGCGGCTGATAGGTGGGAAGACCGAGTTATGAGAAGATCAATTCGTTGAGATAGAGTATCACTCACTCAAAATGGAGCAGAGTTGAACAGAGAGCATCACCGAAAGAGCTCGGATGTGGAAAAGAGCTCGAGCCCACCGAGGAATCTTGCCAACACACATGGTAAAAATTTGAAGAGTGTCAACCTCAGGAATTTCAAGGAGCTTGCAGCCATGGTGGAGATAATGCTATGAAAAACCATTGTAATAATCTTCGCGCTCAAGAAATGTGGAGGTTTATGGCCATGGTGGAAACTTTAGGTGAGTCATTAGGGAGACTACAGGTGAGATGGAAAGTTAGTCATCGAGTTGTTAGCTTGAAAGGTAGAGCTATTCTCAGAAGCAAGCTAGTGACTTAGTCATGATATGACTCTACGTGCATGAAGTTGCATCATCAAGTCAGTAAGATCTCG
Organism: Taxus chinensis; assembly: GCA_019776745.2. NCBI lineage: Eukaryota > Viridiplantae > Streptophyta > Pinopsida > Cupressales > Taxaceae > Taxus > Taxus chinensis. The sequence continues at coordinate 256,793,424 of CM034147.1, read as the reverse complement.
ATTGCAGAGGTGTTTGAGTACAAGGTGAGCCTATGAAGATGATTCCATAGTGGAGGCAAGTTAGTGTGGAGTGCCATGCGAAATGCTTGAGTTGGGTTCGAATTCGGCATTAACTGATGCATGGTGATCAGGGGACGCGGATAATCTTAGACAAGTTGTTCGATGATGATTTGTGTGTAGAGCTCGCTAAGGAATTGCTTTCGGTGACGCATGATGATTTCGAGGACGATTGTATAATGCAAGGAAATTAGGAGAAGAGGGAGTTTGGAGATTGGGTGAACTGATATTAATGCCAAGCTCGAGCGATGTGGAGGTTGAGCTCAATTGGAAGAGTTAGATCACTAAGGAATTTTGGGTTGAGCCAAGGCCAAGTTGAACATGAGTTGGCTGAGTCATAAGGAAATGTGGATCTTGGTGGTTGTAATATACTCAAGAGTTCGCTAATGCATAAGGATTAGCTTAGCTTGAAGGATGAGATAGAGCTCATGGAGGAGAGCTCATGTAGAGAAGTCATGTTGCAAGACTGATGACACAGGAAAGAGCTCAACTCAGTAAACTGAGTTGAAGCCGAGCTAAAACAGTAGAGGTGGAGATGAGTTTGGTAAAAGAACACAGGAATGGCGAGATGAAACATCGAGGTGAGCTCGGGCTTGGGAAATACATTACAGGTTATGCACGAAGGATTCATGGATGATAATGCTAAGGTATGGCTTATTTTAGGGAGCCCAACGATGGTCGAATTACTCAAGGAGGATGAAGCGGGCTCATGCTAGAAGTCTGGGAAATGAGCTCATAGGTTGAGTCAGGGAAATCACAAACTTAACAATGAATAGAGTGATACGTAGTATCAGGGTGGGCTCATGAGAAGAATTTGAGAGGTTGAACTATGTCAGTAAATGGTGAGCTATTGGCTAGGCCATTCTTGCAATTTTCGAGTTGAAACAGGAGTGGCAAGATGACGAGAAATATGAAGGGACTTGAGATGAGCCGAGTTAAACCCAAATCACTCGGTTGTAAAGTTTCAATCAGAGCTCGTGGAAGGGTGTTGAGTTCTATCATTTGTGTGTGGAGATTGGCAGATATGGATCGACGGGTTGAGTCAGGGAAATCTCAAACTCGGCACAAAGCTCGGTGGAAATGGAGCTCAGTAAGAATAGGAAGAGCTCGGTGGAGAGCTGATTTTGAGAGCTAAGTTGTGGTGAAGGCTGGAGGACCTCGATACCAATTCAACGAGTTGGCTTGGCAATCCAACCACCGAGCTGGTCGTTTTTGACCATTTCTCATGAACCCCCCATTCAGTGCAAACCAATCCTAAGGGGGGCCCACCAAAATTTTATTAAATTAATATTTTTATTAAAATATTTTAATAATAATATTTATTAATATTATTAAAATATTTTATTAAAATATTCCTTTAATTAGTTGTGAAGATTAAGTCGACATATCCATTAATGGCACATGATGGAAGGTTCTTAATGATTTAACCAGCTTTGTAATAAATGAACCATCATGTAACTTCATTTTAGGAAGGAATTTATGATTTTTCCTCTTCTCTCTCACAAAATTCTTCTATAAATGTAAGTTGGAAGCTCATTCCAACAGCTTGGACAAGTTCGACATCTGATACAAGTGTATATTTTTCAAAAATCCTCCTTTTTCTGCAAGTTGTTCTTGTATGTTGAAGAAACTTTCAAGCCTCTTTTCAAGACTGTAATGGAAACCATTGCCTCTTCTGAATGTAATGATGCATTGTGCACGTTTTGAAGTAATAAAAGTGTGTGTCTTGCGATTAATCTTGGTACTTTCATCCTTCTATACTTCTTTGTGCCTTTCTCATGCCTATACGTACATTGTGCAAGTTCAAGTTTCTATTGCAGGTTCTTGGAGTTATGTGCTTATCAAGTGGTGGAACATTGCATGCATTTGAGTTGTGGTGCTTGTTCACCCTTCTCAAGTTCATCCTTCTTCACTATAAGACTGATATATTGTTTTGTCTAATTGAGTTTAAGAAAGGGAACACATGCTTCTTAGTATGTGGTATTATTTTACCCTCTCTAAGTTGCAGTAGGTAAAGTTGTCTTGTGGTGCACAACACCCTCTTCAAATTAACCCTTCCTAATTCTGGCAACACCCTTGTTTTCTACATCACCATCCCTAGTATAGTTTCATGTCTTGTAATTCTCTTTCCCTAAAACCCATTAAATTTTAGCATAGGTGTAGATAACCATTTTATTACAGTAGGAGTAGTACAACACTTATTTTAGGAAGAGTAATTTGGCCTTCTCCTGAGGTTCACCTCAAGCCCAAGTCCCACATCTTGAGAGGTGATCCCATGTTACCCAATAACACCGAACTTCCTATTCACATTCTGGTCATTTGAAGGGTGTGGTGATTTGGTGATAAATGTTTTTGGCACACACTGTGGGATAAGAGTCACATCTTTCATAGGTTTATGTATTGTGTTCACTTCATTTCATTATGTTGTTGTTCTCTTAGTGAAATTTCAGCTTTAAGAGGTATACGCAAGCACAAATGACGACTCCATTGGTCAAAGTAACCTACTCTCTATGTTCATCTCCCTTAATTTTAACTTGTTCAATGCGCCCCCTTCGGCATTTCCATCGCAAATTTCACGTGTGATTGCAAGTGATAGATTAGATGTTTTTTCTATGGCACAATTGGTCTCGTTTGGTGTACATGGTTTATGTGGGATCCTATTATTATAAAAAAATATACTGGTACTCGTGGGATCCTATGATTCTATAAAATTATTCATTGAATAGTTATCTTTAGTTTTTAGGAAAATGTTGCATAAACATATTATATTCTTTACAAGTGCAAGTATCCAGTCTTCCAACCCTATGAAACAGATAGAAGATAATTGTGACTCCTACCTTTCTCTAATCATGTATACTGATTGTGTGGTATAAGTGGTTTACGTTTGTAGGGGTGATCCATAACTAAATGTGGAAAAGTAGGTGGGTATATGTTATTTACATGCTACAAAACTTTACACATGACGTTATCATAGTCATATGGTAGTAAAAAATATGCTTCATGACGAAAAATGCATCCTCTCCACATGGTTGAAGAAATGTTTGTGTTCTATTGGGAACTTCTACCATGGTATACATGTGGTCGAACATGCACTTTTCAATGGATTATGGATTTAGCTAAGTAGTTTCAAAAAGTGAGGGTGAATATGGAGGTCTTATGCAATGTAGTGAGGCTTGATATTTGTCTTGTGAGATAAAATTTCTACAAAATGGTGTTCCCCTCATAAGGATACCACTCATTGCTATCCTCTTATTTATGCTTTTGTTATATATATAGCTTACAAACAAGTGAATATGTATGCACATGATTTTCTCTCTAATCCTTTAGTGCTTCCCATCTATATTTTATTAATTACATTTAAATTTTTCAAATTCTCATGATCTTGAATATATGTCAAAATTTATTTTTAATATACCAATATTCTCTATTATGAAGTATTTTGTATTTTCATTATGATAATAAATTTTTTATTTTTTTTGAATGTTTATATTATTAAAATGCATTTATAATTTAATTAAAGTATCCTAAGAGTTAAAACCATTAAAAAGAAAGTTTTGTATAGATTGATGACTGTAATGATAGATTTAATATTCAAAAAACATTGTTTTTTATAATCTCCATGGATTTTCTATCATATCCAATTCAAATCTCCATTGGTGTTGTGTGAGCCTCGTGCCATGCATGAAAATTTATTATAAAACAATGAAGATGTTAATTTCTTAACGCTTGTGGCCGAAAAATTGTTGTCGTAAGATAGTGAATGCCCTGACAAGTTGCCACTTCTTTCTTCACAAAGAATCAATGCACAACCATATGACATTGATACTTCAATAGAAAGATAGTACAGGGCATACTATTGTGTTCTCATGCAAACAAAAGCGCTAAAAATGTACCCATATTTTAAAAATTACTCTCATATGAATTATTAGTTTGAATGAATAAGGGGTTTCATTGCGCCCTGATAATATCTTTAGTGGAAGCTTGAAATTATGATTATGTGCGTCCCTAATGTAACTGTACGCACCCACAAAAATTACATGTGAGAACATTGTCGGAAAATGTTACAAGAATCCCAATGATGATTTCTTCAAGTCCATTTGAGAGGTGTTTGAGATCAAAAACCCATTCGTAGTGTAATATTTGATCCTTAGACATCGTTAATTATCCTTTATTGGGGGCACTTGGTTTTTTAGCCCCGCTTCTTCCTATGAATGTTTTGGCATTTAGCTGTCAAGACCGCTGCCCCTCCTGGGCGGCGGTTAAGAAACCGCACCCAGGGACGAAGAAACAGTCCTACCTGCATTTATAGATTCCGAATGAGTGTTTCTAACATGTGACGTCACTTAACTTTCACTTTACGATGATCAACGAGCAAAATTGTCTAAAAATAGTTTTGATTTTCGTGGTTCTTCTTCCCTCTTCTATTTTCAAATATATTTAATAGTTGGAACTACCTATTCTTACCCTTGTGACCTGAAGGCAACATTCCCAGCCCTAATTCTTATATATTCACAGCTTGTCTTCAATAAAAAGAGCATGAGAATTATGTTATTTGGATTGATATTGCTTGCCACAATCTTGTACTGGAAATTGCATAGCAAGCTCAATATCTTGGTGTATCTCTCTTCTACTTGCGTTCATACATAATAACTTCAAGATACCATTCTCAAGCACCATTCCTCTTGTTGTGTTCTTGGTTTCCAATCCCTTGGACTGCATATGAACACCGGGAGAAAGAAAGAACAAACTGAGGGGACAAATACTGATTACAAAAAAAAACCGGATTACCAAAGCTCTTGCAATTTCAAGGTGAAATTATGTGTTTTTTTACTTTATTTATCATAATGATCAATTCAAATCATTGGTTTACGTTAACAATAAATAGAGTAAGTAGTAAATTGTCATTTAAATTAATTAGAAAATCACAAGTGATCTGATCATTCGAAAGCTTGCTCTATTTGACAGTATCGGGAAGTTAGGGAGACTACAGGCGAGATGGCGAGTTAGTCGTCACTTGTTAGCATGAAAGCTGAGCATTCTCTGAAGCAAGCTAGTGACTTAGTCTTAATGGCTTCTACGTGCATGAAGTTGCAATTCTCAACTCAGTAAGATCTCAACTACAGAGGTGTTTTGAGTAACAAGGTAGCATATAAGATGATTCCATAGTGGAGGCAAGTTTTAGTGTGGAGTGCTATGTGAAAGGCTTTGATTGGGGTCCATTTGCGGCATTAACCAATGCATGGTGATCCGGGGAGCTGGATAATCTCAGACAGTTGTTCGCTGGTGATTTGTGTGTAGACTTCGCGAAGGAATTTGCTTTTTCGATGACACACAATGATTTCGAGATGATCGTATAATGCAGACGATCAAGAAGAAGAGGGAGTTCGTACACTGGGTGAACTGTATTAATGCCCAAGCTCGGCGATGTGGAGTTGAGCTCAATTAGAAAGTCAGATCACTAAGGCATTGTGGGACGAGCCAATGCCAAGTTTGACCATAGTTGGCTTGCGTCATAAGGAAATGGTGGATCTCGTGGTTTGTCAATATGCTCAGAGTTTGCTAATGATAGAGAGCTTAGCTGAGGATGAGTAGAGCTCATGGAGGGAGCTCATGTAAGAGAAGTTCATTTGCAAGACTGAGACGCAGGAAAGAGCTTGAACTCAGTAACTGAGTTAAGCCGAGCTAAAAACAGTAAGAGGTGGAGACGAGTTCGGTAAAAGAACACAGGCATGGCGAGATGAAACTTGAGGTGATCTCTGGCTTGGGATAGACATTGTAGTTCTGCACGAAGGTCATGGAAATAACGCTAAGGATGTTGTTTTCAAGGGAGCCAATGATGTCAATTACTCAAGGAGGATGAAGTGGGCTCGTGCTAAAGTCTGGGAAACTAACTCATAGGTGTCATTTGAAAATTGGTTTGGGCTCAGGAAGGGGAACTCTTCTGTATTAGGAGTACCTAGGAGTAATCAAAAGGAATCGAGGGTTGAGTCAGGAAATCACAACTAACATGAAATAGAGTGATACGTAGTTCGGGGTGGGATATGATAAGAATTTGAGAGGATGAACTATGTCAGTAAATGGTGCGCTATTGGCTAAGGCCATTCTTGGCATTTTTGGTTTGATAACGAGTGGCGAGATGACTAGAAAAATGAAGGGATTCGAGAATGACAAGTTAACCCCAAATCACTCGGTGGTTAAAGTGGCAATCAAGAGCTCATGGAAGGGTGTTGAGTTCTATCATTTTGTGTGTGGAGCTTGGCAGATATGGATGACAGGTTTAGTCCAAAGAAATCCTCGAACTCGGCACAATGCTCGTGGAATGGAGCTTCAGTAAAATAGAAGGCTCGGTGGAGAGCTGATTTGAGAGCTCAATTGTGGTGAAGGCTGGAGGACCTCAATACAATTCGGTGGTGGCTTGGCAATCCAACCACCGGTTGGTATTTTTGACCATTTCTCATGAACCCCCCATTCAGTGCAAACCACTACTAAGAGGGGCCCACCATAATTTTTATTAAATTAATTATTTTTTATTACATATTTAATACTAATATTTAATAATATTATTAAATATTCTTTATAGTTGAAAGATTACGTCGACATATCCATTAAGGCACATGATGAAGTGCTTAAAGATTTAACCACTTTGTAATAAATGAACCATAGTACCTTCATTTTAGGAAGGAATTTTGACTTTTTTCCTCTCTCCTCTCCAAAGTTTTTCCTATAAATTAAGTTGGAAGCTCATTCCACAGCCTAGACAAGTAGACATCTGAGAAAGTGTAGATTTTTTCAAAAAACCTCCTTTTCTGCAAGTTGTCTTGTATGTTTAAGAATACTTTCAAGCCTCCATTCAAGACGTAATTGAACCATTGCGTAGCTTCTAAATTAATGATGCATTGGTGCACGTTTTGAAGTAAATAAAAGTGTGGTTTTGTGACTAATCTGGTACTTATTCATCCTTGTTTCTACTGCAAGAAGAAGTTGTGCCTTTTCTACTATGCCTATAGGTACACTGTGCAACTCAATTTTCTATTGCAGGTTCTCGGAGTTATGTGCTTTATCAAGTGGTGGAACATTGCATGCAATTTTGAGTTGTGGTGCTTTTTCACCTTCTCAAGTTCATCCTTTCTTCACTATAAACTGATAATTGGGTGTGTCTAATTGATTAGAAATGGAACACATGGTTTCTTAGTATGTGGTATTTTTTTACCCTCTCTAGTTTCAGTAGGTAAATGTCTTGTGGTGCACAACACCTCTTCAAATTAACCCTTCCCAATTCATGAACACCCTTGTTTTTCCTACAATACATCACCATCCCTAGTTATAGTTTTCATGTCTTGTAAATCTCTTTCCCTAAAACCCATGAAAATGTTAGCATAGGGTTTATGTAAATTTTATTATAGTAGGAGTAGTACAACACTTCGTTTTAGGAAGAGTAATTTGGCCTTCTCTGGAGGTTCAACCTCGAGCCCGAAGTCCACATCTTGAGAGGTGATCCCTTTTTACCCATAACCACCCGAACTTCCTATTCACATCCTGGTTTATTGGAGGGTGGCGGTGATTTGGTGTATAAACTATTTTTAAGCACACATCACGTGGTACCAAGAGTCCACATCTTTTAGTTTGTATTGTGTTCACTTCATTTCATTAAGTTGTTTGTTGCTCTTAGTAAAATTTCAGCTTTAAGAGTATACCAAGCCTAAATGACGACTCCATTGGTCAAAGTAACCCACTCTCTATGTTGTAGACTTTTAGTTTTACACCCTTCCATTTAGTTTTTCTTTACATCTTTTCCATTTTTTTTTCTCATTCTAAGCGGTGCAATCATCACTTCATTTCCACGGTGGGATCCAACTTGCAACACGGCGGTTCTTTCCATCTTCAGGCTCTTTAAATCCACCTCTAGACCAATTCATGAGGAATTCAGTTTGAGCATGCAATGCCCACATGAGCAAGATGCGATCAAGTTTTCATCCACCAAAGGGCTACTGAAGGATAATTGCATGCAGATCTAGAATCTATCCTACCCTGAAGAAGATCACTGCAAAGAAGATTTGAGATTTAGGTATAACTGGTGCCAAAGGAGCAATGAACATGAAAAAGTAGCTAAGATTTGTTTCAACATTCCATATACCCATGGACTGGCCTATACCATGTGAACTTAATCCTCAACAAAAGCTTCATTCATTCATAATCAAGACAAAATGAGACGCAGTTTGGACAGAATCAAGAAGAGGGGTGCTCAAATAAATGTTTAGGCAATTTTTGTCAATGGGAAGCCCCTACATTACCATTCTATCACCCTCTTCCCATGTTTTCACATGCATTTTGCAATTTGAGCCCCCATAGTCCAACCTCCGTGGCTACCCATGCGGTGGAATTCACTACTTCATCTCTATCCTCCATCCCTTCATAAACTTCATGTCTCATTCTTTCTAAAGTTCCTTCTTTTCTACGGGGCCATCAAGACAAAAAGTAGAGTAATCTTCACTTCCTCAACGAGTGAGGTAATCGATTGATCCCAACCCGCCCCTCCCTTTGTAGTCCCAAACCCATTTTGGAGGAGAAACGTCAAAAATGAGTGAAAAGGTAGGAGGATATGGTCAAGGAGACTAGTAATGAGAGCTTGCAACAAATTGAAGATTGTGCACAAACATAACATCAAGCAACTTATTGTTGTTAAACCTTCTATATATTTTGATCTCAGAATAAGTGTAACCAAACTATTTTGTACTACAAAAATGCCAACATTGACGGATGAAGAACCAAACAGTCTACCTGCTTCAAGAATGCAATAATCCATATTGGTTTCATATCTAAGAGAGGTCAAATTACCGACATTGTAAAACTATTGTAAAGAAGAAAAAAACCAACTCCAATCTTCCAGGAGAAACATGTGCAAATCAAGGAATAAAAACTCTCATGTACAAGTGTTCTATTGAGTTCAAGATCCTACTTGGCCATGCATTTTCAGGACTTGTTTGCGTTTGGAGAGTTTTAGCAGATTTCCAAGTCATCATGTAGATGTTACATCAGCCACAGGAGTTTTGTGAGACTACGGTAAATTCAACGTCATTAATGTATATGAGTCCATCTGCGATGTCTCTTATTCCATAGACGTTCTCATTTGTGACTTTCTGAATGCTTGAGATCACGAGTGATGGGCTTATGCATCACAATAACAACCATGTGCAAGAAATCCACTCCTTGTGTTGTAATTCCTAACAACTCCTATTGTTGGCCTCCACAACACCAAGAGAGAGGTCAATGGTTGTCCTTTCAAGTCCAATCACACCAGTATATATCCATCTAAAAATTTACCACACACTCTTCAAAGTGTATGATAAAATGAGGAGGAATTCTCGTATCCTCATGCTTTGTGACATTGAAGGGTGGAACTCTTACAATTATCCCTACTTTATTCCTACATTTAACAAGATTCAAATTTTTAGATCGTCGTCTCATCACTAGATTATCAGCCCTTATGTTGATAGAGCTCCGCAGATGACATCACTACATACATCCGTGTTGTAATAAAGAGAATTTTCTATAGCCATTGGTTCCATACTTTTCTCCTTTTCGCAACCCTTCTCATACCCCCTCTTCCTCCTCTAATGTTCATTCCGCCTTAATTTTAACTTTCTTCATGCGCCCCCTTCTGCGTTTCCATCGCAAATTTTCCGTGTGATTAACCAAGTGGATAGATTAGATGTTTTTTCTATTTGCACCATTGGTCTCGTTTGGCTACATGGTTACTTGTGATCCTATTATATAACAAAATATAATGGTACTCGTGGGATCCCATGATTCTATAATTATTCATTGAATAGTTTATCTTTAGGTTTTAGGAAAATGTTGCATAAACATATTATAATTCTTTACAGTGCAATTAGTCCAGTCTTTCTCAACCCTATGAACCGATAAAAATATAATTGTGCCTTCTACTTCACTAATCATTTATACTGATTGTGTGGTATAAGTGTTTTACGTTTTGTAGGGGGTGTCTCCATAACTAATGTGGAAGAGTGGTGGGTATATGTTATTTAACAATGCTACGAAACGTTACACAAGACATTAGCATAGTCATATGGTAGTAAAAAATATGCTTCGTGACTAACATTCCCTCCTCTCCACATGGTAGAAGAAATGTTTGTGGTTCTATTGGAAAACTCTACCATGGTAGACATGTGGTCGCACATGCACTTTGTATTTACGGATTTACTAAGCAGTTTCAAAATAGTGAGGGTGAAGATGGAGGTCTTATTGCATATAGTGAGGCCTTGATATTCCGTCTTGTGAATAAATTTTCTACAACATGGTGTTTCCCCCATAAGGTACCACTCAATTGTTATCCTCTTATTTATATGCTTGTATATATAGCTTACAAACAAGTGAATAGTTCTGCACATGATTTTCCCTCTAATCCTTTAGTGCTTCACACTATATGTTATTTTTTTTAATTACATTTAAATTCAAATTCTCATGATCTTAATTACGTCAAAATTTATTTTTAATATACCAATATCTCTAATTATTAAATTATTTTGGGTATTTCATGATGATAATATTTTTTATTGTTTTTGAATGTTTATATGTTAAACTGCATAATAATTTATTATTACGTATCCTAAGGAAGTTACAAAACCCATTAAAAAGAAAGTTTTTATAGATTGATGCTGTAACTGATAGGATTTAATATCAAAAAACATGTTTTTTATATCTCCCATGGATTTTCCTATTGTATCCCATTCAATCTCCATTGTTGTTGTGTGACCCTCGTGCCATGCATGACAATTTTATTATCAAATTTGCAGATGTAATTGCTTAACGCGTTGGACAAGACGAAAAATTGTTTGTCATCAGATAGTAAATTCCTGAGAAGTTTGCGTACTTCTTTTCTTCAACCATAATCAAGGAAACATAGGAGCATTGAAATACGAGTCTTAGTGCATATTGTGTTTCCCTCATGCAACTAAAGAGTCCTAAAAATTACCATTTTTTTAAAATCATACTCATATGATATTAGTTTTGAATGATAGTTCATTGGTTGCTATTTCTCTTTCATTGAAAGCTCGAAATATGATATGTGTCCCTATGTTAACTGTCGACCAAAAATTAACATGTGATACATGTCAAAAAATGGTTATCAGAAATCCCCCAATGATGATTCAAGTCCATTTGAGAAAAGGTGTTTCGAGCTCCAAACCCCATTCATAGTGTATTTTGTATCCTATAACTCCTTCCTAGCTTTTATTGTAATGCTTTTTTATAGCTCACCGCTTCTTCTTTCTATACATGTTTTTGCCTTTAGTGTCAGGACCGCTGCCTCTTCCTGGAGCGGCGATTCCAGAAACCACCACTCAGGAGGGTAGCAGTCCTACCCGCGTTTTCTAGATTCCATAATGAGTGGTTCTAACATGCGACAATTTCACTTAACTTCACTTTTAGGATGCATGTCAACTAGATCAAATTTCTAAAAATAGTTTTTTGAGATTTCTTGGTTCTCCTTCCCCTCTTCTATTTTCAAATAGATTTTAATTAGTTGGAACTACCTCTTCTTACATTAAGCATGAAGCACAGCATCCCACCCTAATTCCTTATATTCCATTCCATGATGTATCAATAAAAAGGCCGAGAATTCTGTTTATCTTGTATTGTATTACTGCCACAATCTTACTAGGAAGTTGCATATCCAAGCTCAGATCTCATGTCATCTCTCGTTTCTACTTGCATTGCATACAGACTACCTTCAAGATACCATTTTCTCAAGCCCCATCCTCTTGTTTTTGCTTGATTTCCTATCCCTTGGACTCATGTGAACCTGAGAAATAAAGAACAAACTGAGGGGACAAATACTGTATACAACCTGGATTTACCAAAGCTCTTGCAATTTCAGGTTCCGAAATTAGTATTTTTTTACTTTATTTACAAATTGTCAATTCAAATCATTGTTTATTATTATTCACATAGAGTAGTAAATTGTTCATTTAAATTAATTAACATCACAGGTAGATCAGATCATTAAAAAGCTTGCTCTTTGACATATTAGTGAAGTTTGTGGGAACAATAAGCCTTAGGTTAGACTTGTTCTTCACTTCTAAAGGTAGGGTTTAAGGGTTCTTTTGTTTAGATAGGTATTTGTTTAAGGTGTTAATTTCAACAGATCTGTACAAGTAATTACTACAAATCCGGTTGATTACTTATATTTACGTTTATTATTATATTAGACCCATGTTAAACAGAAAATATTAAACACTTGCTTTCATTAGACTAGTTTTGTTTTCCCATACAAGGCGACATCCCCCAAGTCTCAGTTGTGATCCCTAGTCCAACAACCCAAGTTGCGTGTGCTGCCTGGTGACCAATTAGATAATTGACACTAGTTTGCGTACATTGGTAATTCAGATTTTCCCCACTCCCACCTGAAATTATTACATAACTTTCGCTTATGATCATAGCATCCGATCATGCTAAACTTTTGGATTAGATAGAAAATTGTTTCATATTCCCCATGGCGCCACTACGCCTCTTGTCCTTACCCGACAGGAACTTGTATGGAAATCCATATAAGGTGCCTACAGGTCACTTCGGCGTGGTCCACAACGCAGAAACACAACTCTCGTAGAACTTGATATTGACTGGAGTCTTCCTCCGAGAAGCTATCATATCAGATCATTCCCATAACACCCTTCGCTTTAGGAGAGCATTCTTTGCCTTAGAATCACAGATCCTGATATTAACTGTTGAGAGAAATAATATTTAAACCATTAAGCTTTTTTGCCACCACCACACCCACTTCCACTTCCATTCTACACTAGCTGTCTTCCGGCACAACCTTGAAGAGATCGGCTGCAAATAAGGTCATGTGTTGATCTTCTACATACCAAATTTGTTTAACCCAACATTAAGATCTAGTCTCTAATATGTTTCCCCACTCCTCCTCCCACTCCATTTTCCCTTATTCAGCATGTATTCTTATACCCCCCCGAATATTTCGGGATTCACTGATACGATTGACCTCTTTCCTGGTTATGACATATATAATTATCAACAGGTGGACAAAAATAGTCACCCATTCACTCGCACATGGAAGAGAATCATTCAAAATGCCAAAAGTCCCTCCTTCTAGGGAATTAATATGGTTCTCTGGGGGGAAATTTAGGATCTCTTGACAAACATGCACACATATCCTCATGAACATCAGTGCTAACAACAGACTTTCATTGGGGAAGTACGTTCCATCACCTCAGGTATTGTTGCGACAACCCATCAAAGTATGCAATTTGGACTAGATCCTACAAGTAAATGAGGAATAATGAGCATATATGCCATGGAGTGAACAAATCTTCCAGAAATGAACCAGCTTATGAATGTTCAAGGACATGTGACAGGCCTGCTTTCAACACGTAACACCTAACCACCCCTCAAACAATGAAAAATTACCAACGAGGTTTGGCAGCATAGTGAATAATTCATAGTCAGTATACCACACTACTCCTCAACAACCTCCAAAAATATGACAACAATTGGCCTAAAAATCACATCATCCCCATCAATGATGAACTCATCTCTCCACATAGTAGCAGTCCCAAGGTTTAGAGCTTGCCCAAATTCTCAAAGCTCCATACGTGGGGCAAGCAAAACTTTCATTATCTTGTTGAATTATGGACAAGTCCAACCTACACACAGATCCTCTAATTTTATACGAGAAATCAAACCCTGGATGTACTAACTAGGGAGCGGGAACCTTTGGTAGCCCTCTCAAACGCAACATAGGGATACCTACTTAGGCACCAGCCGTAAGTGCATTTCTCAAATGCCATACCAACCAGAAATGTAACTTTCCCTGGCTTCGTGCCTTCATCTCCATATCAAAGTGGTCAACCCCTACATAACACATGTACTCTAAAAGACACCACAAGGATATTTACAATTACCAGGTCCTTATGGTCAATCACGCAAGGGATACCCTATGCCCCCACAATTTTCACCACCCCTTTCAAAAACCAATGCATCCTCCACCTCCCCAACAAGGATCTTTGATGTGAAACATATGCAAATGGATAATTATTCCTGAATATCTAAAGGACCCTTTAGACTTTTTCCATCTGGACGTCTGCTCCTAAGACCCTTTCCTTATCTTCTTCAAGTTTAAGTTTAAAGGGAGGGCGATCCTAACGCTCATATCAAGCTTACGCAATGACCATTCTAGGTTGCCCCCCCCCATGGGGATGTATTGTTGTAAATATTTTCCCTAAGATGCTAGAAGGCATCAATCTCGATGGGTACTATAAGATACCAGAGGATTCAATACACTCTTTCAAACAACTTGTGTCAGAGTTCATTAAGGATTTTGATATGATTTTTTTTTTAAGGATACCAAACAAAGCAAACAATCCATACACCCCTTCATTCAAAGGTGGCGACAGATTCCTTTACTCCTCTGCAAGTGCCTAAATCATGATCAGATGGAGCTTTTTTGAGTTTTTTCCTGTTTCCTCCACTCCCTCAATAAGGAAAAGGAAGAAGTTCAAAATTTCCCACTAAGGTATCTATGAGTAAGTGCTAGAGGGTGCTCTCTCCTCTCTAATGACCAAGCAGTTGATAGATATGGCAACGACTTATTAGCAAATGGAAAGTTAGTAACTCCCAACCAAAATAAATCTCGGTTACGCAACAACACAAGCAATCATAAGAACAATATCCTTAAGAGAATCATTGAGTATGACCGAAATAGTACTAACCAATCCAAGAAACCTAACATTTTTAATCCTCTCCCCCCAATACACTACTACAACAACAACAAGAAAATGACAGTATCAAAGAAACAATAACTTTCACCCTCAGTAACGTTGTGGATTTAATCATCCTCAACACCAACCACACCTCAGCAATAAAGAATAAACAACCTAACCAGGCCCCAGTCATACCCAGCGGGTATCGAACCAATTCTGAACTAAGGGGAAGGGCCCAAAATTTTAACTATACAAATTAACAAGCCAACCATAATCATAGTTTTCGGAACTCAACAGGTAGCACCAAAGACCTCAAGATTAAGGACCTGGTCCTATGTTGCAGTTTCCATAGGGTTCGCAGGCATGAAAGCAAGGACATCACTCGATTGCAACAGTTTTTTGACAGTGCTTTTCTATAGGATCATGTCAACTATTATTTGATAATTTTTTTGGAAAACCCACTCTGCCAACTCAAAACACCTACATGGGACTGTATGCCCACAAAATCACCACTTGGAATTTTAAACGATTACTCTCCCCAGGCTACAAAGGACGATAGATAGATCCCAATGGTTTCAAAAAAGGTATTAATGATAGGACCATTCTCCTAAATCCTCAACTTCATCAAATCCAACAAGTGGCCCATCCTCTGGAAGAACCACGAACCAACAAAATTGTGGGGTGTGAGTAGACGTTGAACCTCATATAAACACCTTCACAAAACCAAGGATTATTTTTTGTAACCAATCCCAATCTATATGTTTATAATCAAATGAAGTGATGATATGCTAAGCAGACAGTAAGACTATTACCTAATCATTGATTTAACCAAGACCTTTTCACATTTCCTTCTTGGATATGCTAATGAATTCCCCCCCCCTGCTCACATAGTTGCTCTACTAGAAGGCCTAGTCCCTTGGCCATTTGATTAAGTGGCCACCCTCCATCAAAGCACAAATAAATCACATAGAATTCGATGTTTGTCCTTCAGGCAGCCCAAAAGAGATGTTGATTTGTATTTGACATCAACAGGATGGCCATGAGTCTAAAATAACTCTTAATGTTACCCATGATTTGTTCTTGAAGTTTTATTTTCAACAATTATGTAAAGTGTGTGATGATTGATGAGGGGCAAAGTTACCACAATCCCCTTCTTCTTTTCTTCAAACTTTAGTTACAGGGTAGAGCAATTACTACTCCTCGACCCGAACACGCTAAGAGCTATTACACCTCAAGCAACGTCGATCGGAATTATAATATTACCAATCCACCTGGGCCTAAGATGGTGCTAATGAGTTTTATATTAATAGCTAGGGAAACCACTATAATATGAGCCCTTGGTCTCCTTGGATCCACGATGAAGGCAATTCTCTCCACTTGTTTTTGGATGTCAAGTTCCGCCTCTGCATTTAGGAAAGGTCTTTGTGGCACAGGGTGACCCAAACCCTTTGACATAGCATTTGGATAACTTAAAGAATAGGCCCACGGGGTCCACTCTGATTTTGAGATTCTACAAATCCGTTAAAAAACCTACCACTCAGTGCTAAAGAAGCTAGTCCCTACAACAGAGTTTAGAAGTCACTGGGTTTTATGCGAGGGAATTTCAGGTGTCAAGGAAGAAACTGTCATTGTAGAAACCATGTGGTCCGTTAGTAACAACAACAAGAATTTTTGAGCTATTGAGAGGATTTTCCTATTCTAATCCTATTTGGTTTTATCGGTATGAGACCTACCCGAGGGACTTGATTCTCTTCTAGCAGATGAGGTTTGTATGGTCGAGTGACCGAGGTAAAGGGAGAAGATTAAAAAGGATGATCTGATGGTCCAGTTTTCTGAGTAGTTACTGGACCTCCCTTTGATAGAGCACCAGTGTCGTTGATGCAGAGTAGGGATGATCCGTACTTCTCTTGAAGGAAGGATTTCTACCTTTGCCTTCAAATAAAACTTCAAATGTACAAATAATGGGGCGAATCTGAGGCTCTCTCTACTTACTTCATTGTGGCCAAGAGAATGGACGTACTAATTAGCTTAGGGTTTTGGGTGACTTCACAAACGGTCGCAAATCAACATTCGAGGGTTGAGACAGAGCTGAGCATTATTAAAACACTCTATTATTAAAATAGCGTGTAAGCCTAACAAAGGGTTTGGAATTCATATCCAATTGAAGCAGTTCATGTGGCGAAAAACTCGCGCAAGACTCTATCAAACAAACTTTTACCTCCTGTTTCACCCAAGTAGGACGTTGGAATACACGACTTCAGATCTAGTTAGTGCTGACCCATTAGTTCGTAAAGCAAGGTGACCCCAAGGTTGACATACATAGAAAGTTGAGAATGAGCATGTTGTCTCAGACCACAATTGATTGATAAAGAAGCTTATGAATATAACGCTTGGTAGAAGAAATTCATCTTACCTATCAAGAAGATAGATTATTTCCGTATACTGCATTCATCTTCCTATTGGGAAACCATGATCAAATCCTCCCTTGGAAAGGATTGAATTTGAGGTAGAAGAGGAAGGATATTTAGAGTTTCCTGCAGTCTGGCTAGACTTTAGGGGAAAGAAATTCTCCTGAATGATGGAACGAATTGATATAAATATTGGGATAGAGGAGGAACCAAAAATCTTGAAACTAGGATCCCCCCCTAATCTAGGGGACGGTGGAAAATTACCATATGAACCTCAAGGAAAACACCAAAATCCTCACATTAGCTATAAGAAAATGACGTGGATCCATCAAACATCGCCGTTTTACAACTCATCACCAAGTCAGACACCAAACCAATTAAGCAGAAGTCTAAGCCCATGAAGCAAATTTGGCCATCATGGTGACAAGAAGAAGTGATGAAACTTTTGACAGGTAAGCTTCATCAAGCCAATTGACTACTCACAAATGGGCTGGTATCATAATATCATCCATTTTTCTCAGAAGATGGAAAGATCCAATTATTTGCATATAGTTTAGGACATCAACAAGGACTTGCCCCAATATATGATTTTATAGTACCATCCATCGATGTTATGTTGACGGAACAACTAGGTTTGAATTGTTGTCACTCATGGATAGGTTTTCTGGGTAAAATCAAATCAGAAATCTTGGGAGGATCAGGCCAATATTATATTCATAACTCCTTGGGAACCTACAGTTAGTTGTCATGGTATTCGACTTAGAACGTTGGGTGCCATTACCAATGAGGAATGACGTATATATTAATGACTTTATAAATTAAGATAC